>JAKGSA010000701.1:291631-365706 GCA_033558755.1 Philaethria dido
TCAGTTCATGTGAATATAAAAAAACAAAATCAATTCATTACTAAACATTTAATACAATATTTAACACAATATCAAGAACAACCAAACAATTGTTGCTTTATGAACCTCCTGAGTAGTCTGCAATAGCCGCGACAGAGTGCGCACAGAGAGGAGCTTGGCTTACTGTCAATGTTATCACTTCTCTTATCATCTCTCTTATCAGCAAGGTGTTCCGCCCTCAGAGTACTGTGCCGCTCGCTGCCATGGCGAGTCCTCGCGTGCAAAGCTTGGAGACGCTTGGCTTGAGCATATAGCTACGAAAAATATTAAGTACTTTTAAATAAATGTGTTAATATTTAATAGTATTAGCTTTTAAACAGTTGTATAGTTAATCGTTGTCTGACTATTTTTTTTTCTTTTTTTTTTTTTTTTATTCATAATGCAGGGTCCCTCTGACATAATCAGAGACTTTGTAAAAACACATTTAAAAACAACAAATACAACAATTTAAAGGCCTAAAAATTCAAAATTTTGACTACTATAAAATTCATTAATTAAACAAATTATTCAACAAATACAATAATTTTCGCACAAAAATTCCATTTTCCCGTTGTCTGACTATAAAAGGTTGTGAGTTCGATTCTTATTCGGTCAAATGTGTATATTTATTTATTTTTATTTCACCACTTTGGTAAGAGAAAGCGTTGCGTTGGCTACTCACATGTAGAGGGTCGTCCAGGTCGAAGTCTCCCGGCGTGCCGCCACAGTCAGAGCCACTCCAATTTTCCGCTGCTTTTATGCTGTGAAAATATATTTTTAGTTTTTTGACGAATGATTAAGTTAAGCAATGTTTTTATTTCTACTTCAATCATGGTACAGCATTTACAATAATTTGAACGTAGCAGGACTCGAACCTGCGCTCAAGTTACATGCATCTGAAATTTATATAACTTTGTTATAGCTTATTTTTATTATTAACATTAAGTTTTAACAAGCATTATGGACGCAGCTCAATAAGAACGTATGGCTAAATTGTTTAAAGCGTTTGGACCAAGAGGTCCAAGAAGTGCGGGTTCGAATACCACTACATTAAAAATTTTACCTTTATAAATATTCTTTTATTCAGTATGTTAAATTTATATAAAGTAAACCTTGCTATGTCCTTTTCCTTCACTATCGGCTCGATATCCACTCCTGGGGCATGAGTGACCGCCAACTGTTTTTTGTTGGAGGACTTTCCTCTCTCTGATTGAAATCGGTTACTGACTCTGCTTGAATGCATCACCTTAGGGAAACTACTGTTTAGTAGTGAAGTACGTAAATAACAAGGAGAAGCAATAGATAAATAGTAATATCATAAAACGGATGAGGTCCCCCTGGAGGACATGTATGAAGAGATTAATAACTGTGGTCGAGAAGTATTCAAGGACCGTAGCGTTTGGCGCTCCGTTCTTTTTGACTACCCTGCTAAAACGAGAAGCTAAGTTTTTAAGTTGCGAAATACCATACAAAGCACATGCTTTGTACGGTATTTCGCATTTGCACAAACATTTGTATCTTGATTGTTTAAGCCAATGCAAAAAGATCCAAAGAAGTCAATGATGTAATAGTTAGGTATATGCAACACTAAACTGTCTCCCTGATTTTATTATAATTTGTTTGTTCTTCAGCTTTACACTTCTCATAGTAAGGTGACAACTAGGAGTGAAGTATTACATTTTTCACTTTTCGTTTATGCTAAATCACAAAATGAACAGATACGCGTGGAGTGGCTCGTTGAGCCAACGCCGGACTTTATCTTATAAGAGCGGAGAAATACATACACGAAAACGCGTATTCATATCAAAAATTGAAAAACACAAAAGTTAACCGTTAACTAAGACCCTCATAATTATTACACATAGATAAATAGGAAAAAATATAATTATCACCTTCTTAGCTTTATTTACTCCCTGTACCTGTATAACGGGTGTGTTTATCCTTTTCCCGTCTTCTGTAGCCACTTTTTTATCACACACTGAGACAGTCCCGGAGGAGAGCCTCGTGCGTGCGGCTGCAGGGGGGTAGGCGGCGGGGGGGACACGACGGGACACAAATAGGTGGTTCAGCTCGTCCAGTTTACCCATTATCAGATTGTAGGTCTTGCAAGATTCAGTCTATTAAAGAAAAAAAATCTTTTTCCAACTTGGAACACGATTTTAACCTGAATAGAAGTAGTCTAGTGTCAAGAATCCATTCTGCATTTTCCGGCCGAAATATAGACCAGTATTACCAGAGTTTCGAAATGTAAATAATTTAAATAAGAATCTTCCACCACGACATTTCAAAATTGATTTTTTTTTTTACAAAAATCGCTATCGAAATGTAATAAAAGCGCTTAACTCTACACGCTATGTTTGTATGTGACTCACCATTGGTCTATGTAGTACATACCACATTGTATTGAAAATAATAAAAGAAATCAAAAAAAATATATACAAAAGACTTATGGTTAAAAAATCAGGTATGTTATCTAGACAACCTTTAGCTGAAAACAAATCGTAAAAAAAAGTGATAGAAGAACAATCATTTTGCTCAAAAATTCTAAAAGCTTCACTCTTTTTCTCGCATAGTAGGATAAACATAGATAACCTATTGTCAAGACACTCCGTTCTCCACAAAAAATTGCCAAAACCTTAATCTCAAATGAAAAAAACGACAAACCCGCCGCTTATCCTTCCTTATATCCCTGTAACTATAAGTACTGGACGTCAGGTCGCTGGAGTCAGGCGTAGCTGGTCGATGTTTTGCTTTCTGTCCTGACTTTTGTTGATTGCCATTCGAGTTCATATTATTATTAATGTTTTCTACCTTATTAATATTCTGTAAAGGATTTTGATTATTATTTTGGAGTAATTGTGAAGAAATATGTCCATTTTGTATATTCCCAGCATCTTGCATGTTCTGTATCTGTGGCTGTACTAGTTTCTCGCAGATGGCCGCTACTCGTGCGATCTGTTCCTGTTGCTCTCGTAGTGCTCTCTCGCAAGTTGCTCTGAAGTCACGCTCGGAGGAGTTGGACGCGGCGGTACGATGAGACTCTGGATACTTTTCGATTATTTTTCTGTCCAAAAATTAGATACTACTACAATAGTGGCAAAAGTTACTTCACAATTTTTTAAATTTTTTGTTTCTTGTTTCGCTGGCGTAACAGACACGTTTCACGTGTATTCCGGATATTAGGGTAGTCAAAGAAAACTTAGTGTTAAAACACTCCGCTGTCCGAACGAAAATGAAGATTGCATGTTGAGGGGTATAGGGCTCTAAGTAGGTAAGCACCGTTATAACGCAGTAAGACAGCGTCTAACTGTAAACATAATTGACTGTTAGTTTGATCCACACTCTGGAATATGATTATAACTCAATTATTTTCATTTCTCCGCTCTAAAAAAAAAACGCGGTATCGACCTCCGCCACAGAAAGTGGAGAACGATGTGTCTTAGCACTCGATTCTCTCTGCTATAACATAATATCTTATTATCAATATTTAATCAATTTTCCAAACCTATGTGGCTTATATTTCTTCTTCACATATGTGTCTTCTGACAATCCCGAGTCGTGTGAGAATCGCTTGTAGTACTGCGGACGGGGCGCGTAAGGTGTTCGGGATATCGGCATGGACGGACGCTCGCTATTCGATGAGGTGACAGACCCCCTCGGCACAAGGTCTGCGCCACCTGCGTCTACTACCAGCCTTTCGCTAGTGATATGAAATTATTGTAATTATTGTATATATAGGTTGTCCCAAAATTAACGCAAGATTTGAATTAAATAGAAAATGCCATTTTTAGTCTTTTAATAGTTTGCCGCTAAGCTTTCACTATTTTTGAAATATTCTTTAACAATGAAGACACGTTGTTCTATCGTGTAACGCTCCATTTTTAATAACCCTATACTGTTAGCTGTCAAATTGCTTTTTTTTCAGGGTTGCCAACACTTCACTGCACAAATGGCGGCAAAGTCAAATCTTGCGTTAATTTTGGGACACCTTTATAAAAATTCACAAATAAAAGCAAAAAACTCCATGTCTCTAAGAAAAACAAAAAAAAAAACAATCTTTACAGGGGGCCTTCTTTACCTTGGAAGGATTCGATTGAACAATGGGTCCCGATAAAGAACATCCAAATTGTCATATACACAGTTGTACTGGTTTCTGCTCGCAGTTGCGCCCGCGTGGCGTATGTCGTTCTCGAGACTTCAGAATATGTAGTATCCATATTAAAGTTCAGCAAAAACCGCTCAGTAGCATAAGCAAATTTTAATGAAATAATATTTCTTAACATAACGGTTTTACATTATAATAATTTGTAAATTTTATGCTAATTTAATATATAAGCTATAGTACAGTAAAGTTTCATTTAAATCCGTTCAGTAGTTTTTGCGTGAAAGAATAACAAACATCCATCCATCACAAACTTTCTCATTTCCTTTCTTAATAATAATAAAATAATTAATTAAGTAAAAGTTAATTAGGAAAAGGCATTTTGAGTGCAAAGGGTATTAGTACTATTTGTACCGGGTGTACGCGTGGTGATGTCGGTGTCTTGAGGGTCTGACGGAGGCGCGCATGTAGCGGTCGAGGTCGATGATGTCTGCGCCCACCACCCCCGTGCCAGCGCCCACCCTACCGCCTGCGCCTGCACCCACCACGCACGACGCGCTGGACAGCGACATCGCGTCTGCTAACATTAGACATTAGTTTTATTAAATGAAAAGTTCTTCGTGCTTATAAGACGTAATGTGGCGTTCATTTCACTTTCTCAGTTCACCTTCCACCACTCACACATTGAAACGACATTACACATTGAAACGGAGTATCTTGCCACTGGGTTCTCTGTAACTAATCTGCTAAGCTGCAAAAAAGTCCACCTCTAGTAAGTGGTTAAGTCAGACACTTCTCAAGAGTGACACGATCATCGGAATGTCGATATATTTCTATATACTAGTCACCCCGTTGTCGCGTTAACAACGCTGTCTTAAGGAATGTATGTATATATCACTTTATGCAAACATAGATGTCAAACTATGGTAGTGTGTGTATATTTAGTTTGTTAATTTAATATACTTTTTATGCATTGTTTAAAAAAATGTTTGCATTCTGCACTCCTTCTCTATATAAACTATAAGTGTGCCAAGTTACATGCTCCTTCGTCCGCATAATTTTTGTAAAAAGAAATACAAGTTTTTGCTTCCCATATTAATATGTAGAAAATTTTATTTATATTAAAACTTTACGCCTTATCACCCATAGCAAGGTAGCCCCATAGCGCCACTATGGCCGCTGTGTTCTATACAATAATTATTCTAATTTCATATTATATTGTCTAATAAATAAATACCCGATTAATATCTCTTATTTCCAAACAGTCATACCTGAGCACATCACACAGTACTGGAGCACGTTCACAGAAACGCAACACTCGTCAAGTTGACAGACACATGACATTACTATTGTCAGTAGATGAGAAAATAGTTTTTAACTATTTAAAAAATAAACATCATTGCTATTATGACTGTCTGTGTGTAAACTCGAGTGGTTGTGGGTTCGACTCGCCGGTCATAATATTAAAGTATGTTCGTTACCTGGGTCTAGTGTCAAGGCAAAGCGCGACATTGAGTTCCGCCAGATTCCGAAAGTGTGGAATGGAAAGAGAACGGAGTGTCTTAACACGTCGGTTCTCAGGTTCCCTCTGCCTAGGGTGCAGCAGGGCCTCAGCGGGAAGCTAAAAAAAAAAACAAGCGCGGCGTGTTGCTTCCGTCATTTAGTAAATAATCTCTTATTTCGGTCGGTCGGTCGGAATGCGGAGAAATGTCTTCTCACTGACTATCCTTTTATGTGATTGAAATCTAGAAATGTATAAAAATATGAACATAACGGGATTCGAACCCGCGCCTCTTAGAAACCATCCAAGACAGAATTTTTAATATACAAGTACGTGTTGCCATAACGTCAAATCACTTTATACAAAAGTGTACCATATGTCAAACATATGTTAAACACATGGTATCATGGATCATTCATTTTATTAATTTAATATACTTTTTATGCGTTATTTAAAAAACATATTAGCATTCTGCTGTCCTTCTCTATATAAACTATAAGTGTGCCAAGTTTCATGCTCCTCCATCCGCGTAATTTTCGTAAAAAGGGGTACAAAGTTTTTGCTCACGTATTAATATATAGATACCCTCCAAATAATCTTTTATATGATATGATAAATATCGTCACAGTCTTATAGTTTTAATAATAAATATTGTCTAATACAATTTCATTTAAATGTTTTTAAATATGCATCTTTTATAAAATCATTCTTTAATAAATCGTCAAGGAGTTAACACGTATCTTTATTTAACAAAACATACAAACCGTTCTGCTATACAAAATTGAACCTTACACTAAAGAACAAATATCATAAAATAGGAAAAACAAACAAAAACTACAGTGTAGTGGCGGCAAGTTATTTTATTAATTTATTATTCATACATAATGCTAATAATTTGCTGTTGCCTACTTATTGTGTAACAGACGAACATACAGACAGACTAACACTTCATATACATACATACAAATTATATATACTATTTATTTAATATTTAAAATAATATTTTAAGCAATTTTTGTTTTTTTTTTATCTTCACGCTGTATCCCGCATATAACAGAGTAGGCAGAGGGAACCTGAGAAACGACGTGTTAAGACACTCCGTTCCCCACTTTCCGCTGAATTGAGGCATAGCAGAGACGCGGAACTCAACACCGCGCTTTGCTTTGAAACAAAATTTGCAAGCAAAATATATCATGACAACACTAACAAACACTTTTAATGTAGATTAAACATTAGTTGACGTTTCTGAGTGTGTTAGTAATAAACATATTGATATTAGCAATTTCTCCCTTAATCAAAGAGAACATAGTGTTAAGACACTTCATTCTTCACTCTTCTCTAGAATTCTAGACATAGTGTGTAATGGCGGAACTCAACGCCGCGCTTTGGTTTATATTACAAGTTTTTTCTATATATCATACAATATAATAATAATATATTATTTATAATGAATACATATCATAATATTTTTTACATTTACTTAGGAACAGTGACATTTATTGTAATAATATAATTTGATACACAATTTTTATAAAAATCAGTGGTTAGGCGTCCATACAACTCGATTCCCACCGGCTTACCTAATTTCTCAAAGTACAAGTATGAGACCTAAAAAAAAAGCTCGCCAGAAAAATGTAAAGCTCGAAAAACCAAAGTCCAACAAGGTATGAGACCTAAGAAAAAAGGTTGCCATGAAAATATTGGGCAAACAAGCTCTGACATCTTATAGACCTACAAAAAAAAGGTCATCGCCAAAATTGTATTGTGAAATACCTTGACATCATATACCGATTTCCCTAAATATATCGGCTTCCCTGAATACATATACCGGCTTCCCTAAATATACATCGGCTTCCCTTAATATACCGGCTTGCCTAACTAAAATTCTCACCCCTCGCCACTGATACAAGTGTGATAGTTGATAAGTCCACTTACATAGTATCTATAATCATATTCTTTTAATATTAATAGGCATAAGAATTAATTTTATTTAGAGCGTGAATAAATGACTAAATACAAAAATATCAATTCAAACACTTTCAGCTAAAACAGTATTTAAAAGGCCTGAATTAAGTATGAATTTTCGATTTATCAACTAATTCACGCTTCTCGGTTATATATACATTTTAAAAAAACTTTTTGCAATTAATAGGCTTCAAATTTATTGTTTCAATCAAATTGAATTAAATTAATTATTTGGATTTTCATATTATTGTAATAAGGTCAAAAAAAAAAAAAACAGAAATACATGCTTTAAAAAAATATCTGATGTTTCAAACAACTATATACATAAATTCATTTAAAATACAAAAAATAAAAAAAATAATAATAATAATCAAAATTATTTTCATTAAAATCTATTATTCCAACGCTACTTTATCGAGGTAGTTGGCGATTAGGTAAATGCCTCTCTTTCTATCATTATTCAATTTATATATCCATCTCGCTCGCACAATATACACACAGACACTTGTAAACATTGAAATGTGGAGATTCAGGTGTATACAGATAATATATTAAAAAATAATAATAATACCGACTCCAAATAAAACGCACTAGAAAGTAACATTATTACGAATAACTCGAAAACTACTTGTCAGATCTTGAGTAAAAGAACGAACCACATGAGAACTAGCTATCACATAAAAAAAAGGATTCATCAAAATTTGTTCACCCAGTAAGTAATAAGGTAACATACAAAAAAATATATTATTATTTATCTTAAATAATATTTTAATAATTTTATTAATCTAAAACAGCGTTTCCCAACCTGTCGGCCGCGGACCGCTGGGAGTCCGCAAGTATATGTATGGAGATCCGCGGTGTAATCTCAGGACCATACATAAATCGCTCATTAAATGCAATAGGGCCGCAAAAAAGCAACAACTACCATCTCATTTTTTAAAAACTTATAATTAACTTCTGTATTTGTTTCTTTTGTATCTGTAATGACTAAAATATTTTTTTAAGGGGTGCGTTAAAACTGTACTTGATTTCCTAAGGATCCGCGGATTAAAAAGCCTGGGAAACGCTGATCTATATATATATGATATATATATATATATATCATAGTAACATATATATGAACAATCTGTCTGTATGTACATCCGAGTAAATCTCTTACTTATATTTATTAATTGGACTACAAATTTGATCAGCGTCTACAATAATTCATTGCAATAAAAAAAAATCCTATGACATTTAAAGGCTGTATGATCTGTGATCTTTGCCTATTTTTGTATAAACTGTGAAAAAATATATAAAAAAAATTACATTACAATTTTCAAAAAGAAAAATTTAAAAATAGAAGCAAATTCATTAAAGTTAGATTTTACTATTTCATATATACATGCAGAACTTAAGGCATAGATAAAAAAAAAAGAAAAAAAAAACAACAAAAATATTTACAAAATGACAGATGAAAAAAATTTACAAAATATATTGTGATTAAAAAAAAGATAATACATTGTATTATTAATAATTATTTTATTTATAATATTTATTACATTAGAACGAGTGTTTATTGGATAGCCTGAACTGTTTTTTTTTAATGGCCGATTATTCAAATGTTTGATGTCATATTATAATTTTATGTCCATATTTATGATAATCATCCAAAGAAAAAGAAATATCAAGAGAGTACTTAAAATGAATATAGTGTATAAATACTACGTTTTCCACTCTCTATTCTAATTTAAGATATATAGATTGGCGGAACTCAACGCCGCCTTTTCTTACTACAGTAAGTAAATAGAAGTAATTTAAATATAATTCATTTCCCGAGTGGGAATCGAACCCACAACTATAATGAGTATGGAAATGGACATACATATAGTCTGCATGTAAGAAGTGCAGAAAATCAATACATTTATTAATAATGTATCAGAAATATATTAAATTAATAAAATAAATATTACACACACATATAATTATGTTTCACACACACTTTTGTATAAAGTAACATACACGTTGCTATAGTAACGCGTATTGTTCAAACATTTGCCCAATCGACCGCCAATAGCCAAAAACACCCGTTCACAAATTTACACAATTATTAATTCTTTCGAATATCGCCTTTATTATATATAAAGAAAGCTTATAATCGTCTGCACTGCACTTGTATATCACAACGATTGCCAACGTCCAACACAAACATTGGCCTACTTCACCAAATCTGGGACCAAAGTCTCACTTATCTTCCATATGAAGGTATCGTCCAACGTCGGCCGTTAGCGCCAACACGCCAACACTGCACATATTGCACTCAAAATTTCACCTTATTTCTTTATTTATAGAGTTCATTTTCACTACAGATTATTTATTATTCATATTAATTTCTATGAGTTATTTATATTTTTGAGTAAAGTAACTCAACTGATGAGTTGACGCACTCAACTCAAATGAGTGTATAATAAATTCCATACATTATCACTTTACAATATTTAGCAAAATTATATTATTTAATTATTTGGTTAATACAAGAGATTCTTTTTGTCTTTTTGTTCTAAAAAGCAATTATTATTTTTTTTTAATTAGGACACACGTGGTATGGCATATGGCATACAGTCTGTAGGGTTTGCGTTGTGTAAGGTCGATACTGGGTTCAGTTCTCGGCCTCGGCGTTGTGTCACTGATTGTTGGCGAGCTCGTCCATGCGACACCTACCCACAGACAAATAAAAATATTTTTTAATATATTTGAAATAGTTACTCATATACGAAAAAAAAAGTTAAAATTTCTAAATGCATTTATTTTTAATAAAGGTATATTCATAAAACTCGTTTTAAAAAAAAAACATTAAAAGTTTTTTTTTTAGGTAGCAGGACTCGAACCCACGCCTCTTGTATACCGTCCATGGACTGATAACTAAGTCATACGATCTTATCCAACTACGTCGAAATTCTATATATGCTTGTTACAACATTATTTTTGTTGTTAGCATCTCTGTAGAAAGATATTTAAAAATTCTTCTACACGAAGATTATTTTAACATTGATTAAGATTTTTTTTTTTAACTTCACGCTGTAACCCGCATATAGCAGGGTAGGCAGAGGAAACCAGAGAACCTAGTGTTAAGACACTCCATTCTCTTTCAACAATTCCATTCCCCACTTTACGCCGATGAGGCATTGCGTGTTGAGTGGCGAAACTCAACGCCGCGCTTTGCCTTGTTACCAATATATATATATATATATATATATATATATATATATAATTACCTGACCGCCATCTCCGCTACCTCCAGGCTCGGGTAGTCGAGCTCCTTCACCAGACACAACACCGCCGACAGCAGGTTCGAGTTCTGCAACACATCATTAAAATAAAAATAAATATAATATGTTGAATATTACTATTCATGGCCATTTTTTTTGTTTTATGATAAGGACAAGGCAAACTCTCGTTCGGATCACCTGATGGTAAGTGATCTCCGCCGCCCACGGCTCCGTATAACACCAAGAGGAGCTAGAGAAGCCCATACGATGGAAGTTTAGCAAGGAGTTTAAGGTCACGTAAAAACCATGAGTAACCTCCGAGGGAGATGTATGAAAAGGTTAACTAGGTTGTTAACTTGAGACCTAATAGGTCTAGGAATGAGACGAAAGTGTGCAGGAAGTGTAGCGTTTAGGTTCGTTCTCTTCGATTACACCGCTAGGAATAAAGCGTGAAGCTAAGGTGAGATATGAATCACGATACTAAATAACCTAGACTCTGTTTACGCGTTGCCATAGCAACGGATATGTCATTTTACATAAAAGTGAATGTCAAACCAATAGTAGTGCGTGTAATACTTAGCTTCACGCTGTATTCTGTACAAAAGAGGTTAAACATAGGAAACCAGAGAACAGAAGTGTTAAAACACTACGTTCTCTTTTAACATTTCCATTCCCCACTTTCTCACCACATAAGCTTAACTGTGCCAAATTTGACACTATTCCGTACTCACAATTGTCGTAAAAATGGATACACAGTTTACTTTCAAATATTACTGACCCTCGCGACGGGCCGCCTCGTGAACCCGCGGTGCTCGGCCATGACGGCGGACGGGTAGTCGCGGTCGCGCTCCCTCGCGCCGTCCCGCTCGCGCTCGCGGCCCGCCTCGCGCGCGCTGTCCCGCTCTCGCTCCCAGTCGCCGCGCACTGAATATGTCTCACTTCTGGAGGACGACTTCATTCATTAGATTTAGAAAAATAATGATATAATTGTTCTTAAAATATTAGATACTAGCTTTCCGCCCGCGGCTTCGTCCGCGTTGAATTCGGTTATATCGCGCGATATGATAAGGAGTATAGTATAGTATTTGTCAAAATTGGTTAAGTGGTTTATGTGTCAAAGTAAACAGTTAAACAATCTTACATGATTTTATGTTTGACAATAAGGAACTTCCATACAAACTTTCATCCCCTATTACAACCCCCTCTATCATTTTTTTCGCGATAAAAAGTATCCTATGTCCTTTCCCAAGTTCAGTTCTATCTTTATACTGAATTTCCTCAAAATCGGTTCAGTGGTTTAGGCGTGAAAGCGTAACAGACAGACAGAGTTACTTTCGAATTTATAATATTAGTAAGGATTTATTTTTTGTATAATCGGTTAATAGAGGCTATTGTGTCGCAGTGAAATATCGTCTGATTTTATACGTGTTTGGTTGTGAGTTGGATTCCGATTTGGAGGAATAATTATATTACTTACTTACCACGCAATGTCTCGAAATCGAGTGCAAGACAGTGAACGAACTTGACTTGGTTCTCTATAATTACCTTGCTTGTACGAGGTAAAACGTTAAGCTACTTTTTTAAATTCTTTCATTTCATATATTTAATTTACCTTTAAAAACATATATTTCTATTAAACAAAACACATCTCAAATATCCAATAATGCTGTTAAAAATATATCAAAAAGGGTAACATACGAGTATTACCCTCGTCCTAATTATTTACTGATAAATATATAAAAAAAAGAAATCTCTTAACTTAGAGAAAGACTTCTAAATAACCATTAAAAATAAAATAATACAAAAGATATACTGGCACATACCTGTCCCCGCGGTCTGCGTAGTGGTCGTGCGGCGAGGCGAGCGCGGCGTGTCCGCTGTGACGCCACTCGCCGTTACTGCTGTACGCGTACTCCTGCGACACCACACACATGCACATTTTTTTTTTTTTTCGAATGGATAAACATGCTGTTGACCCTAGCGGTCTTTACAGCGACACCGGTGGGGTGAGGGAAGAGGGTGCTCAGACCCCTGCGAAATGCAAGCACTAACTGGCTGCTCGAGGATGCCGACAGGCGCAAGGGCGTCCCCTGCGGGACTAGGACCTCGGCTTGCGCGAGTCGTGCGGGCGGGGAAGACACACGCACGCTTATTATTACTATTAAATAAATAATTAATATCTTAGACCAGAGGTGAGCAACCTGCGGCCCGTTTAATTATGTAATGCGTCCCGCCAAACACCTATTTATACAACAGATACAGATATTCTTCGATTATTTTAGTAATAGTTCTATCAATATTTTTCAGATTTCGTCTTTTTGTAATACAATATTTATAATTAATATGAATATAATTTTAAATATTATTAAAAATGGTTGTCCGTCAAAAAAAATTCAAGAATTGTGAAAAAAGGTTGTTTACCCCATGCTCTAGAACGTAGCTATCATACTCAATATCTAAAGAACATATTGATGAAACTAAATAATTATTATATTACAGCCATATTAGACAAATTCTTTATAAATTATGTTACTTTAAAGTTTCACCTACATTAGTTCAGTAGTTTTTGCGTGTAAAAGTAACAATAACAACAAGTGAACGATTCATTCTAACAAACTTTCGCATTCATAAGATTAGTATGATGCCACAGACTTAGTAGTTGCCACACACCAGTGGGAAGGATGAAAATTTTAGTTAGGCAATGCCGGTAAATTTAGAGTAGGCAATGTATATTTAGGGAAGCCGGTAATTTTTAAAGAAGCCGATATATATTTAGGGAAGCCGGTAATTTTTAGAGAAGCCGATTTATTTAGAGAAGCCGGTAATTTTTAGAGAAGCCAATATATTTAGGGAAACCGGTATAGGATGTGAAGGTATTTAATTTTTTGTGATGATTTTTTTAAGTGTTTAAGATGCCAGGGCTTCGCCAACATTTTCCTGGTGACATTTTGCAAACTCAATTATAATTTCAGCTCGACAGCTTTCTGGCGACATTTTTTTTTAGGTATTAAATGATCTCCATCTTGTCATAGCCTAAAAATATAGTCTTTTACGAAAAACTCTTTTTAAATATACTAATATACGATTAGATTTTTCAATACATTCTAAAACAAAATAATAAATAATATGAACTACCTTAACGCTGTGTGCAGATACTGAATGTCGTAATGAGGCAGCATCTGGCGACCGCGGACCTCCTCGAGGCTGGAGAACAGATACATAAATAGTTACATCATCTCTTCTATCTCTTATCTTCTATCTCTTATTAAATTTCACACTATCCCCATAGTAGGGTAATCAGAGATAAGCATTCTAATTTTCATCTGAATTCAAGATATTGCGTGCTGAGTGGCAAAACTCAACGCTATGCTTTATCTTACCAAAGTGAAGAAATGAAAATTATTTTCAATATAATTATCCCATGAGTGGGAATCAAATTCCCAACGATCCTGTTTAAAGTTAGGCACAGTCCTATTGGGCAGCGATGGCCACATTATCTTAAAAAGATATCATTTCGCACTCCTTCGTTATATAAACTATAAGTGTGCCAAGGTTCATGCTCCTGTGTCCGCGTAAGTGTCTTAAAAAAGGGTACAAAGTTTTTACTTCAAGTATTTATATATGCATATATGATATAGTCCTAACCTCGTACTGCGAGGTGGTCATGCCGGTCATGGCGGTGATGGCGGCGTGCTCGTAGCGGTCCTCGGGCTCCGGGGACGCGCGTCGCGGAGACGCCGGACACTGAACACCAACACATTACTTATTCTAATTACATCTTCGATTTATCAATATATATAAAACACATATTAAATAAAACTATTTTAACCAGATTAATCGCGTATATTTTAGTATACAGAAATACATTTTTGGAAATTCGACGTTTAGAACATTTTACAGTAGTCACAGGAAAACGAATCGAAAATAAAAATATACGCGATTAATACGGTTAAAATAGTGTCATTTAACACTTATTCTAAAATAAAATTAATATTCTTTGTCAGTCGCAACAAAAGTCAGTAAGTACAAAGGTAAGTAAGGTAAGGTGTGTACCTGGGCGGGCGGGGAGCGCGGGGGCTCCGCCGCGGGCTCGGCCTCCGCGGAGCTGTCGCTGCCCTGCGCCCACTACCGGTTAGTGACACACAAACATACACACGCATGCTTTAGTACTCACATAAAGAATTAAATATCATAAAGTCATATCATAAAAATCATGAGTAATATATTTTATTTTTTTAAATTTAAAGTGTTAATTTAAAGTGTTAACATTTAGGAAACAAAAAAACATATTATTTTGTCAATATTCGTAATTACAAAGAAAATATTACAACATTAGGATCCTTTAAAAAGCTCTACTTTAAAAGTTTTGCTTATGCACTTGTACCAATATTATGTTAATTCCGGATTTGATCCGGATCGGATTTTTAATTAGAAACAAAAATTTAAATAACAAAAACGTCATATTATTTAGATGATTAAACAAAATGCAATAGATGAAGTAAATATTTTTATTAATAATTGAGATTATTACTAAAAAGTAACATTGTTACGAATTACTCTAAAACTATTAGTCAGATCTTATCTAAATTTAAATGACTACATAAGAAGTACTACCTATCATATAAAGAAAGAATCATCAAAATTGGTTCACCCAGTAAAAAATATGCGTAATACACATAAAAAAACAATTGAATTGATAACCTCCATCTTTTTTGCAATCGGTTAAAACCAGAATAAGATTAGATGAAACAAACACTTTGTGTTAGAAATTAAAAAAAAATGACTTTACGAGCAACAAAATTATAATAACTCCTGTCAAGTGAAGGGAAGGACAATGTAGTAGTCCGCTATCAGAACCCCCACATTCTGGAGAAAGGATGGGTCGGAATAGGAATAGGAAAACCTGGCTTACATGTCGTCGAAACGAAACCCATCATTAGATTTATATTTGGCGGTTCGTCTTTGACATGATAGTGGTCGCGAGCCAGTCGGAGGACGAACCTCCTACCACCTAACTACTCTATCAAGCGAATACTACTGAACGGATGTATATGTAACTTCACAGTAATTTAGTTTTTGTATCAGAATAACACAATTTATAAGTGTTTTAGATTTATCAAAACGCCACGCGGACGAAGCCGCTAATAGAAGCTAATCTGGACTATATAAAAAAAACCCTTACAGCTATTTAAATATTAGATCTAATTCAATAAACAGATGAAATATAACAAAAAATAAAAAAAAATAAAAATTAAAGTCTTAAAATTGTAACAAAAAAAGAAAACCGAGATGAATTTTTTCATTTATTTTATTTATAGCACTAAAATTATTACGAATAACTCAAAAACTACTCGATACATCTTAACTAAACTTAAACGGCATCACATCAGAAACACTAACCATCATATAAAAAAAGAATTATCCAAATTGATTCACCCAATAAAATATAAAACATAGTGTCTAGTGTCCAGTGTCTCCATACCTGGTCGTGTCGGGGCGCAGGCGCGGGCGCGTGCGCGGGTGCGGGCGCGCGGTAGTAGGGCTCCTCGCGCTCGGGACTCGACTCGCACGACCGCTGTCGCCGGTACTGACCGTACGACTCCTGCTGGAATGTTCATACAATATTATTATTTTTATGTATATAGATATAGGTATATATATTTAATTGTGGAATTTTCGTGAGTTCACAATATAGTACATCACTTTTTTAAATGATTAAAACATTGTTATAATACCTGGTCATTTTGAAAAATAAATCAAATTAAAAGTAAAAAAATTACTTGAACAAGCTTTATTTTAAAGTAAATAACCACACATTGTCCAAAGTAAACATGTATACAAAATTTTAGCTCCATCGGTTAAAAGTGTATCGGTTATAATTATAAGTGTTTAAAACTCAGTTAGACGAAACAACAACCCAAACAAACATTCATCATAAAAAATTGACGAGATTCTAACACGCGCCTCTTGGAAACTACTTTTATGGCCATAGATGATATGAAGAGACAAAAATAAGTTGTCACAAGCGTATAAGAATTAAAACAATATCCGAATAAGAACGTATAGCTCAGTGGTTAGAATGCTTAAACAGTTAACGGGTTCATTTCCTGCTACGTAAAAATTATGATACATTTGGAAGAAACAATTCCTCTTAAGTATATAAAAATAACACTCAAAAAAAGAAAATATATATACAATTACAAAATTATCATTGCGTAGCGTCGACTAACTAACAAACGTCCAGTTGTACCGTAACATATATTACGTACAAGTGGACATTTGCAATATCACACAGTTTCATGTATTACACGCTACATTAGTGCAATATATTAAATAAACATGCCGAACAATATGTACACAGCACAATGGCCTTAAAAGAAACAGCGCGCCTGACAACTGAATAACATAATACATACATACACACACATGCATACATACATAGCTTCACGCTGTATCCCGCATATAGCTGGGTAGGCAGAGGGAACCTAGTGTTAAGACACTCCGTTCCCCACTTTCCGCCGTAGGTGAGGCAATGTGTGCTGAGTGGCGGAACTTAACGCTGCGCTTTGCCTCGTTACCAAAGCCAGGAAATGAAAAATTCCATTTCCTGGAGTGGGAATCGAACCCATAACCTGTCCCGTTTATAATCGCACGCTTGTGCCTCTGCGCCACGACAGTTATATGAATAAAATAATATTCATCTTAAATACTAATATTTTATATCTTCTCGCTTTATAGTAAGGTAAACAGAGGGAAAATAGTCTCAAGACACTCCATTCTCCTCTTTTTGCCCAAATTCCAAAGATTGCTTTTTAAGTGGCAGAACTAAACGCTGCGACTTACCTTACCAGAACTGGGAAATTAAATTAATTGAATATAATTATTCCCCCTAAGTGGATATCAAACCCACAACGATCATTTTTATTGTGAGACGCTGTTCCACAACATTTCTTGAAGACTTCTCAAAACTGATTTTTGTTAACGGATGAATTCCACGTGCCGGAAGTTTCACGATTTTCCCTGAATTAAACAGGAAGCTCAAAGCTATTGCTATCTCATGAAATTGCGGGCGATAAGAGGACACAGGAGATATTGTAAAAAGTTCGTTTTACAGTAATGAATTCTAATTCTAGGAAGTATATATATATAATTTAAAGAGAATAATAACAAAAACAAGGTCGACCCTTCGCCAATGGTAGTTAGGTGAATCAAGCAGAAGGCAGCTTGGAGAAGGCATATATTGGTCGCTTCCCACATAATCTATCCTCTATCGAAAGGGTAAAGGAGTTCCTCGCTTTTTTTTAAATAGGTAAATACTCACTTGTTGTGGGTACCCTTCGTCGTCGGAGTCAGGTATGTGTACGCCTTTGCGCATCGCCTCCTGCACCTGTATACAAAATAAACAAACTTAGCATTAATATACTACGTAGAAACATCATACTTCCCTGACACAAAGAGCGACGTTGAGTTCCGCCATTCTATAATCATTTCTCCCAGCGGGGATCGAACCCATAACCAATCTTATTTACAGTCAAACTCTGCCCAACGGCGCTTATGTTTGTTCAATGTTCATTCAGTTATTTAAATCTTTTCTATATTGCGCTTTACGTTTGCGTTACTGGGTGACTGACAGACAACGTACACGCGAAACTACTGCACATAGAAACATGACTTGAGGCGTGTAGGGACGCGGAGAGTGTAGGGGAGTGCTGAGAGAGAAGAACGAGAAACTACTGCACATAGACACATGACTTGAGGCGTGTAGGGACGCGGAGAGTGTAGGGGAGTGCTGAGAGAAGAGAATGAGAAATTACTGCGCATAGAAACATGACTTGTGGCGTGTAGGTTCCTTGAGGAGTATGGGGAAGCACTGAAAGAGGATTTCCCTAAAATCCTACGAAAATGGAAAAAGGTAGTCTCAAAATTTACACAAGCGAAGTCGCGCTAAACAGCAAGTGTAACATAAAAAAAGAAAAACCAAGAAAAATAACAAAAAATGAATAAAACATACTAAAATCGAAGTAAAAATAACATGAATAGTAGCTAATAGTCGTGCTCGTTGTCATCTTATTGAATGGCGGTCAACGTATTGTTAGTGTCATTGTTATGGATTATGTTGCAATTTAGAGTTCGAGCTGTAGGTATCTTTTGTGCTTGCTTTTTGTAAAGACCGGTTGCTAGAGCCCGAATGTTAGACATACGATTGCAATTAAAAAAAAAATTAAGCATTATTTATTTTCATGGCCGCCTGTCGTGGCGCAGAGGCACAAGCGTGCGACTGAACACGCGACTGGTTGTGGGTTCGATTCCCACTCCAGGAAATGTAAAATTTAGTATTTTCATTTCTTGGGTTTGATAACAAGACAAAGCGCGGCTTTGAGTTCCGCCACTCAACACGCAATGCATCAATTTGGCGGAAAGTGGGGAACGGAAATGTTGGAAGAGAATGGAGTGTCTTAACACTAGATTCTCTGGTTCCCTCTGCTCCCCCGCTATATGCGGGATACAGCGTGAAGTTAAATATATATATATTTTTTCATGGTGTATTTTATATGTAACCCGCACAGTGACAGTATTTAGTGATGACTGTAAGACACTCAGTTTGCTACTTTCCTATCGAATTCGATATTGCTTGTGGAACTCTACGCCGCACTTTATCTTACCAGAGTGGGGTAATTGCAATAGTATAAATTTAATCAATGTCAGAGTGATGATCGAATCTACGACCAATCGGTTTAACACTTAGTCCTACTGGGACACGATTGCCTCATCTATCATCTAAAGAAAATTAGTACATAACTTTAAATTTCCTTATAATATAATTAGAATAAAGAAAATTCATTAAAAAGTGCAAATATTACAAATAACTTAAAAACTCATCAGATCTTAACTAAATAAAAAAGAACCACGTCAAAAGCAAAAGTTGGTTCACCCAGTAAGAAGTTATACGGTAACAGACATAAAAAACAGCCGAATTCAGAACCTCCTTCTTTTTTTTAACTCGGTTAAAAATAAATATTTTCAACACTTTACAAGAACGGAATACATAAGTGTGTCATATGTGATTACGTCTCGCCTGTACTCACCTCCTCAGGATGTACAGCGACATTGTCCAGCTTCTCAAGGTTCGGCAGATTTCTTAACACGGTCATTCTGTACCTGGAATGGGACATAGACCTTTATTAATTAACAGCTTTATTATTTTTCCACATAGTAGGATAGGTAAAGAGAACTTAGCTTTTTTTTAAAATTGTCTTACTAAACCATGTACAATGAAGAACATATTATATTATTTATCTATTACTTTATTAATTTCAGTGGGGAACGGAGTGTCTTAACACAAGGTTCCCTCTGTCTACCCTGCTATACGTAGGATAAAGCGTGAAGCTATGTATGTATGTAATTTAATTATTTTAAAATTAAAAACATACTCTACTTTCACCACCATTTCGAAATTTTGCAAGCTATCAGTGTCCAACTTCACACTAATTAGTGGACATAATCTCTTACAAACAAATATATTCCTTGGAAATGTGTGCCAATGCTCAAACATACTCGTAGAGTACAAGTGCGACGATAGTTCCGCCACTCAACACGCAATGTCTCTTAATTGTTTTAAGCCTAGGTTCTTTCTGTATATCCTTTTATATACGAAAGATATAAGAAGCTAAATTAAGCAAAAATAGAAGCAGATTCACGCTTTATCCCGCACCTAGAGTGAAGACACTCCGTTAAGAACCTAGTGTCAAGATACTCCGTTCGTCACTTTCCACCTGAATTCGAAACATTGCGTGCTAAGTGGCAAAACTTAACTAACTAACTAAATTTAATTGTAAAAATATTAAAAAAATACATATAACACAAAAGTTCGTAAAGATTTAAGCGTCATCCGAAAGTTTTTCATTGTCCCAAAGTAAAATTTTACAATGTTACATCGATCGGACGAAAGGAACACGAATAACAGGCAGTACTGTTACGGAATTGTTGGAAGAGAATAGAGTGTCTTAATACTAGGTTCTCTGGTTCCTTCTGCCTACCCTGCTATGTGCGGGTTACAGCGTGAAGTTAAAATAAGCTGTTACAAATATCGATTACAAAAAATCATTATTAAAGATCATTGTTAAGTTATTGTTCCGAACGGGGGTCCTTTTAGTTGGGGTCGCTTTAGCTGGTATAAAGAGACCCCCACAATTTTAATTTTTTAACACAATTTTAAATTTTAATAACACATACGCCATTCAAAGTATTGTAGTATCCTTGCATTATTATTTGTTTTGTAAATTGCATTAGGTGGACTTTGCCGCCTTTGTTATTACACCTCTGATTTAATTTCGGATAACACTACTATATAAGGTATATATACTCACTCAGGATGCAAAGTACATGGGTTCTCATCCAGCCACAAGCTGGTGAGATCAGGCAAATGTCGTAAGTGACGTATTTCAGCTAGGTCGCGTATTTCATTCTTGCGTACATACAGCTCGCGGAGACGCCGACACCCCGCAAAGTCGACTAGTGTGCGAATTTTGTTGATGCTGGAAATAAACAATAAAATATATATAATAAATACACCAGTTGATAGTCATAGTAAGTATTACATATGTTAATAGAGAACAGCGTCTTTAAACACTAAGTTCTCATGTTTCCTCTGCCTACCCTGCTATGTGCGGGATAAAGCGTGAAGTCAAAAAAATACATAAATATCTAGTATTAATTTATTGATAAGTTTTACGGATTTAAAAGTACGTAGGTAACTAAAATATTTGGACTCTCTTTGAAACTAATAACTTATAGATATGTTTTTCTCATTTAGGATATAATAAAAAAGCCTAGACAAGTAATATAAAAATATAGAGAAAGCTCACAAAAGGTACGGACCACGTGTCCGTAGTGATCAGAATAATCATTATAAATACAATTAATTTGTGTGGACTATAAAATATAAAAACTTTTCTATTCTTGTGGATATTTTGGGAAATTCTACCCGACTATGGGAGAAAAAATTCATATTTTTTCTCCCATCAGCTTCATAGCTGAAAAAGAAATAAAAATAGGTACTATTGTATCGTAAGGTCGAACACATAATTACTGTGTTATAGGTATATCCGTATACGAATTTGGGTATCGATGAATATATTGCATATACATATACAAATAAGGTTCTAAGCATCTCCTACTGTGAAAAATTACGACACAACCAAATAAGGTAAGCATCGGTTTTTGAATACAAAAACACAAAAGACAAAAATAAATGTATATAAGAAAATTATTAAAGCCATTGTAGTGAGACAGCATGTCTGTAAATGCTAGTGGTTGTGGGTTCGAGTCCCATTTGAGGTATAATCATATTTAAAATATTTTCATTTCTCTGTTCTAATAAGGTAAACAGTATGGCTTAATTGGCAAGAACACTTGGGTATATTCTAAGAGGTGCAGATTCGTATCGTGCTGCGTTGTAATTTTTATATTTTTTAAAATAATTTTCTTTTTTTAGTGCTTGCATAACAGCATCTCTAAGTTACTTAAACTTCCAGACATTACAAATCAAGTGGCGGAACTCAACGCCACATTAAGCTGTCAAAACAAATAAACCCATCAACTATTCCTTCCATTATTTAATAAAGTAATTATAATAAAAAACCCCTCATTAACCAGTAAATGGTTTGCACATTAGCGGCGGCGGCGACCTTTACAGTGTAACCCTTTTAAGTACGCTTTCACAGCTCGTTGCGGCGCGCATTGTTACTACAACAGAGCTCTAGAGTTTCCTGTAGACTGCGCAGTTAGCACAAGAATTAATCATAAAGTCTGTGATACACTAACATTCTTATAATTTATAGAACACTAGCTATATCCCGCGACTTCGTTTGCGTGGCTCTTAGTGCTATCCTACACTTGCTAAGTAGCCGACATGACAAATGTCATATTTCTATGGGCAGTGATTTCGTCTATACGTTGTCTGTTAATCACTCAGTAACGCAAAGGTTTTATCTATATATAAATACGTGAAGGAAAAACTTTGGATCCATTTTTACGAAAATTACGCGGACGGAGGAGCATGAAACTTGACACACTTATAGTTTATATAGCGAAGGAGTGAACAATGATAATATCTTTTAAAATTAATGCATAAAAAGTATATTAAATTAACAAAATAAATGATACACACACTACCATGGTTTGACATCCATGTTTATATAAAGTGACATATACATTAATAAAGACAACGCGTTGTTAACGCGTAACCGCGGTCACTAGAAGTTATAACATTAGATACTTAGTTTACTCGCATATAACCTTAGTGTTGCACATACCTTATTAATAATGAATAATGAAAATAATACGTTTCATTTCCGGCAACAAACACAATTAGTGCAGCGTTACTTTACTAAAATAATAAACCTTAATAACACGTAATAAAGATTATTTTCCTTTCACAGATTTTCTTTTTTTCGATTACATATAAAGTGTATTTTTATACAAAGTATAAATTGCAATGGTTAATAGTAGGCAGTGATTGGTCAATACCTCAATTCGGCGGAAAGTGGGAAATGGAGTGTCTTAACACTAGGTTCCCTCTGCCTACCCTGCTTTACGCGGGATACAGCGTGAAACTAAAGAAAAGGTTAGTCAATCCTGCCGGCGAAGCGCGCTGATTGGGCAACGAGGTGAAACGCTCCAATTGTACCTGACCTTGGTCAAACTTAGTTTTTTTACATATTTACTTGAAAACAAGATAATATGCGTTTTATTTATTTTAGCTTTACGCTATATCTCGCACATAGCAGGGCAGGCAGAGGGACAGAACCGAGGTGTTAAGATACTCCATTCTCCTTTAACTTTTCCGTTCCCCACTTTTCGCCGATTTGAGGCATTGCTTGCTGAGTGGTGGAACTCAACGCCGCGCTTTGCCTCTATACCAGAGCGAGAAAATGATAATATAAATATTATTCAATATTTACTACAATTGCTACCAAACGTAGGAAAGGAACAATGTGTCCCTCACCCTCTTATAGAATCATTTTTTTCATAAATTCTACTGCTTCCTTCGTAATTTTCTACACAATAAGTTAAATGCTAAATTATTATGTTATAGACCTATTTTAAGTTATTGTATTTTATATTATGTTGAGAAATAAAGATCTATTATTAAAATTATATATCCTGGAGTGAGAAGCGAACCCACTACCTATCGCGTCGCACGCTTATCCCTGTGCGCCACGCCAGGCCGCAATTTACTTGAAAACAAGAGAATATGCGTTTTATTTATTCATAATTATATTATAGCTCAATTACATTTGCATAAAATTATCATATGTGCAACATCATACAATATTTTTGACCTTTTATAGCTCATGAGATATGTCAACTGCATTCTTTATTCTCGATTCTAGTTCCAATATGCACTTTTTGTATCTCAAACAGATTATTGTATAATTATATCATTCGGTTCTTCACTTTATAATCTTAATAACCTAAGCCTAAGCCTGTCGTGGCGCAAAGGCATAAGCGTGCGACTGTAAACGTTATAGGTTGTGGGTTCGTGTCCCACTCCAGGAAATGAAATTTTTCAATTCCTCGGTTTGGTAACAAGGCAAAGCGCGGCATTGAGTTCTGCCACTCAGCACGCAATGCCTCAATTGAGCGGAAAGTGGGAAACGGAGTGTCTTAACACTAGGTTCCCTCTGCCTACCTTGCTATATGCGGGATACAGCGTGAAGCTATGTACTTTATAATCTTTTACACATGTCAGATTATGAGCTTGGAGATAATATTGCAAATGCTAAATATTGTACTGTAAACTTTTGCAATTCTATTTTGAATCATTTCTTGCTACCCAATTTGTTTCAAAATTTGCACACGTGTCCGGATTTCATGTCATGAACTTGATATCCTTGCTAAGATATCACAATGGGAAATGGGTATTTCTACAATATTTCATTATTCACCTGATTCATATGACACAACATTTTTGATACTTGGCATATTCTTCTAACTTAGTTACTATTGGCGTGTTCCTCTAACAGTAGATGAACCAATATGAAACTAGATGAGATAGGAATCTCAAATGTGTTTTGTGGTACACCTACTTCCATGGGAACACGTTTTATTATGCCAAAAGTGTCAAAAATTTTGGGCCATATGAATCAAATCTTTAAGAATTATCCAATATATAATATAGTTATTCTAAATATACATAAATCAAATATTAAAAAATCAGCATCTTTCTGTATTCACAGTGAGCCACAATACATACTTTCTTAGAGGAGTGAAAGGCGCAAATTACATGTTCGCTGCCAACCACTAGGTAACAGATAAACCCCAAGTCTAAGATATACGCTTACTCGATATCTAATAAGTGTACCTTAAAACTATTCCGTATACTTAGATATAACAAGTTGTTATATAAACTAATATCTGTGACACTGTAGGCGTATATAATGGCATTATGTCTCATACGGTAGTTCTAGGTTCAAGTTTAAGCGGTTAGAAAAACACGCTGCCTGCTTGGTAATACTAAATATACCTTAATTTGTATGTATATATGTATATATATATATATATATATATATATTTACGCTGTATTCCGCATATAGCAGGGTAGGCAGAGGGAACCAGAGAACCTAGTGTTAAGACACTCCATTCTCTTTCAACAAATCCGTCCCCCACTTTCCGCCAGATTGAGGCATTGCGTGTTGAGTGGTGGAACTCAACGCCGCGCTTTGCCTTGTTACCAAACCCAAAACATGAAAATACTTCATTTTCTGGAGTGGGAATCGAACCCACAACCTGTCGCTTTACAGTCGCACACTTGTGCCTCTGCGCCACGACAGGCGTTTTATTGCACTTAAAAATACATAAGAAAAAATAAATACAACTTTTAGTTAACAAAGATGAACTTATCTCTACGAGAGATTTCTTCCAGTCAACCGGTGGAGGTAGATGAGTAAGAAACAAGCCATTTCTAACCATTAGAGCCTAAAAATATTTCTTCCTTAATTAATTTTATTAATTTTCGCACTAGTTGTCACCCGCAACTACTTTTGCGTTTACGACCCGCTTCCACACTATTTTCAATGATATCTGCAGTTTCAACTGTAAAAGGTGAAATTCCGTTTTTCCCAGTTCCCGTAGGAATTTCGAAAAATCTTCTCTTTTTCCTATAATCCCCAAGGTAATAGATACAAGGTACATATCAAATTACAGCTTACTTCACTTAGTAATTTTCTGTGTGTTGTTTGTCAATAATTCACTCAATGACGAAAGACTTATATTTCTGACCTATCAACTTATTTACGCCAAGAACTATACATATATTTAGTTAACAGAGCTCAAACAAAACGTTAATTTGACAATAAAAATGGTAATACACACAGTTTCAAACGGTGTAGTCTGCGACGCGAGGCGGTAATTATCTGCAGCTTTTCTAATTAGCAGCATTCTCGCTTTAATTCATTATTTAGATACGTGATGTATGAATTTTAGTTTCATTCCGTAGAAAGTGAAACAGTACACAAGAGAACATATTTTTATAATTAATAAGCTTTCAGTTGGAATTTAATATAAAAATAATTTAGAAATAAAAAAATCAATAAAGATGGGTAGATGTTTGTTACTCTTTCACGCAAAAACTATTGAACAAATCTGTACAAAACTTAACGGTAATATAGCTTATACATCAGAGTAGCATATAGGGTTTATATATTTATAAAGATTTTTTGGAATTTTGCCATAATATAAGTATCTAATTAGTTATAATGCTCTAAAGACATCTATGGGAAAAACGACATCCACTGTATACCATTACTGCCAAAACTTCCTGCCATAATCCAAATATTACTTATATTAAGTAATAAATCAAAATCTTATTGATTGACTGACTGACAACGTATACGCGATACTACTGCACATAGAAACGTGACATGTGGCGTGTAGGGACGCGGGGAGTGTAGGGGAGTGCTGAGAGAGGAGAACGAGGAACTATTGCACATAGAAACACGACATGTGGCGTGTAGGGACGCAGGGAATGAAGGAAGCATTAAATTAAAATAATAAAATACATATATTTTACTACTTTCATAAATACATAATCAAATACAATTTCAAATAAAACTACCCCCACCACGAGGTATTAAATGGGGGTTCACGACCCAACCTCGGCGAGACAGTCGCCCGTATCGGTACCGGAGCAATTACCTGCACTTGGTAGAAGGCGTCTTCTTATAAATATACATATACACATACCTAAATATATACTGCGATCCTTACATAAAAAGTGACATAATTACTGTAAACTAGTGTCCCCGTAAATGTTTTAATAACGCATTGCGTAGTGACGTATATGTCACTTTATATAAACATGGATGTCAAAACATGGTGTGTAACATTTATTTTATTAATTTAATATACTTTTTACGCATTATTTAAAAAATATATTAGCATTCTGCGCTCTTTATCTATATAAACTATAAGTGTGCCAAGTTTCATGCTCCTCTGTCCGCGTAATTTTCGTAAAAAGGGATCCAAAGTTTTTCCTTCACGTATTTATATGTAGATTCTTATTTTATTAAAAACTGACCATACAAGAAATACTTAACAACTATAGTTACGATAGCCAGAAAGATCCTAATCAATAAACTCCATAGACACCACGGATCTCAACGTCTTTGCCTTACCAGATCGTGAGAAATTAAAATAGCTTAAATATAATCATTCCCCTTATGTGTATCAAACCCACAAGCACTGACGTTTACCAGAGGGTGTTCCACTGCGCCAAGATGGATATAGTTTTGATAATAAATAAAAATTTTTGCTTCACGCTGTATCCCGCACATAGCAGAGTAGACAGAGGACACCAGAGAACCTAGTGTTACGACACTCCGTTTTCTTTTAACATTTCCCACATCCCGACGAATAGAGGCATTGCGTGCTAAGTAGCGAAATTCAATGCCGCGCTTAGCCTTGTTACCAAAGCAAGAAAATAAAAATAATTAATATTATTTTAGTATTTTCAGTTCCTAGAGTTGAAATCGAACCCACAACCACTCACGTTTACTACACGCTGTCCCACTGCGCCACGATGTACACTAATAAGGTTATAATAAACGTGTCTATCAATTACACTATATCATAGTAATAAGTAGTCACATCTCCAGACGCAGACGCAAAGGTCATGACCTGCCACTGAGCGCTGACGAACAGATGTTACTAATTATCCATACTAAATATGATTAATGGGAAATTGTCTATTTACCAACATTAAAAAAGGAGTAGGTTTCCAATCCGATTGTATTTTTATGTGTTACCTCATAGCTTTACTGGGTGAGCCAATTTAGATGATTCTTTCTCTATATGATAGAGTGCTTCCATGATCCCACTTAAACAACTTTTTAGTGTATCATTTAAATAAACAAAAAATCTAATTGTTATGAATAACTCAAAAACTATTTGTCAGATTGTTATTTCAAGTCTGTTTTATTTTTTTAATAAAATTTTAAATACTAGATTGATATTTTTTTCATTTTTTAATTTTGATTTCACTTCGCAATAAAGTGATGTAATTTTTCCAGCTTCACGTTTCATCTTGCATACCAGTGTAGTAAGAGAGAACATAGTGTCAAAACTCCGTTCTCTCGAGATTACTGCAAGCAATAAGACAGCCTTTGCACGCTCTGTATTTATATATATGATTTGTATTGTTTCTTCTATATATTAACGCCTGTCGTGGCGCAGAGGCACAAGTGTGCGACAGGACGTGCAGAAAATTGAATTTTTCATTTCATGGATTTGGTAATAAGACGAAGCGCGGCGTTGAGTTCCGCCACTCAGCACGCAATGCCTCATTTTGGTAGAAAATGGGGAACGGAACGTCTTAACACTAGGTTCCCCCTGCCTACCCTGCTATATGCAGGATATAGCGCGAAGCTATGTATGTATATATATATCTAACATCTATATATACCTACTTATTATTTACCTATAGATTTAACTTAACACTTTATGCCTAACTCTATCTTAATAGAGACCAATAGATATCTTGAAGTCAATTTAAAATCAAATCAACATCTTAATAGTCCAATACCCTCCTTCGATTCCATATCCTCCCCAATATTAACATCTGTCTAACCCCTCGGGGGTCGTCTGCAGTTTCCTTCCATTAACTACGCGAGACAGTTCGCGACCTGCCGGGAACATCTAGACACCACCCTTTACTTGTACATCATTATATTAATACGTGAAGGAAAGGCTTTGTACCTCTTTTTACGAAAATTAGGCAAACGGAGGAGCGTGAAACTTGGCTCACTATAAGTGCTATATAATTCACGCTCAAATATAAGTTTATATAGAGAAGGAGTGCAGAATGCTAATATTTTTTTTAAACAATGCGTAAAAAGAATATTAAATTAATAAAATAAATGTTACACACACTACCATGGTTTAACATGCATGTTTACTCGTATATAAAGTGATATATACGTTGCTAGGCAACACTTTGTTATCGCATGAACAGGGACTTATTCAATAAGCATTTACTACCTAATGTCAAATTAAGTGCCGTAGTAAACAACACAAAGATAAAGCGCGGCGTATATTTACGCTACTGTTGTACACTAATCTTTGGAATTTGTGCTGAAAAAGGCGAACGGAGTGTGTTGACACTAGGTTGTCTCTAGACTAATTACATATATAGTGTGAAGTGAAGATACAGTGTGAAGCTACATAATACAGAAGTTCTATCAATCAATTGCCCAAGCGTAAACGAAGTAATAAATATAAATAAAAATAAAACTCAATATTTTTTTTTTCTCTTTTATATTGATAACGGAAGGCAAACGCGCAGTAGGACCACCTGACGGTAAGTGGTTACCTTCGCCCGTGAACATCTACAAAACCACAGGAGTTGTCAATGCGTTGCCGACCTAGAGGATACAGATGAAAGGGATGATACAATGTAGTAGTCCGCTTTCGGAACCACCACATTCTGAGGAAAGGATGGGTGTGATAGGGGAAAACCTCGCTTATATGCCATCGAACCGGAACACATTACTAGATATTTGGCGGTTAGTCTTTGACATGATAGTGGTCGTGAGCCAGTTGAAGGACGAACCTTCTACCACCTAACAACTAAATCAACAAAATTTAAATGAGACCACATCATAGACGCTAGCTAAGTGATAATATCGTATAAAACAATAATCATCAATATTGGTTCATCCAGTAAGTACACACAAAAACAAAATCCAATACACAGTGGCATTGCGATTGTTCACTTTTTTGAAGTTAGTTAATAACAATTTAAAAGCTCAGATATAATTAGCTAGCTTATACAGTATATTACTGTATATCTTCCTTAAGGGAAGCGTCTAGTCTACGTCTAGACGGATTGTAGCAGAACAGGTTGTATGCAGATGGTACAATTTAACAATGAATACCAAGTAAGTATATGTATATTTGAGACCATCATGTCGCAGTAGCACAGCGTTTGACTGCAAACACAAATGGTTGCGAATTCGATTCCCACTCGGCGTACTTAAATTTTCATTTACTTTAATTGCCATTCTCTCATAAGACAAAACGGAACGTCGAGTTCCATCACTAAAAACGTAATGATTCAAATTCGGTCGGAAAGTACACAACAAAGTGTCTTAACACTAAGTTCTCTCTGCCTACCTAAAAAAATAATAAAGCTTTATTTTTTTTAATAGCTTCACGCCGTATCCCGCACATAGCGGGGTAAGCAGGCGGAACTAAAGGACCTAGTGTTAAGACACTCCGTTCTCTTTAAACATTTTCGTTCCCCACTTTCCGCCGAATCTTGAGTTGAGTTGAGTGATTTGAGTGGCGGAACTCAACGCCGCGCTTTGCCTTGTTACCAGAACGAAGAAATGAAAATACTAAATTTCCTGGAGTGGGAATCGAACCCACAACCTATCATGTTAACAGTCGCAAGCTTGTGCCTCTGCGCCTTATGAAGCTGTATATTCATATTAAATGGCCTTTGTAACCAAAACTCAATTACGAGCCAATACATGTAATCGAATGCTGTTGAGAAACGAAAGGGCGACCACAAAAGATAATCCTAAGACACGTTTTAACCGCGACCGACGACCTACTGTCATATCGCATTAGCTGTAGAAATTAATACTAGTTAGGTTTACTGTTAAAGTATACTAGCTTCAGCCCGCGGCATCGTCCAAAAAAAAAAAATAGCAACAAGTCTATGAATCTGTCTAAATAGACAGATTCATAGACTTGTTAAGACATTCTGTTCTTTTTTAACATTTCCGTTCCCTACTCTCCGCCATCTTGATGCATTGCGTGCTGAATGGCGGAATTCAACGCCGCGCTTTGCCTTGTAAAAATAAAATATAATTAAGTTTATAACAAAAAAGGAAATTGTATTCGAATACAAAGGAAATACACTAAAAAGTAACAATTTTACGAATAACTCAAAAATTACTCATCAGAATTTAACTAAATTTATATGGAACCACGTCAGAAGCACTAGCTATCATACAAATCAAAATCGGTTCACCCAGCAAAAAGTTATACAGTAACACAAATAAAAAAATACAGTAGAATCTCAAAATGATCTCGTCCTTTTTGAAGTCGATGAAAAAATGGGTAAATCCCAAGTCTCATCAGACTATTAGAATACCATAAGAAAAAAGAAAATTTAGAAAACGTATAAAAATTTGAGCGTAGCGGGACTCGAACCTGCGCCGCTTAGAAACCGTCCAAGCGCTCTGGCCACTGTGCCGTATATTCTTGAAAAAAAAACATCTCTATATAAATAAGCGTATTTTCTTTCGACTCACACTACTATGTTTATTTCAATATAACATCTAGAGCAATAGGAAGAAAAGGAAAGGAGCGCAGGTTCGAATCCCGGCACGTTAAAATTTTTAGAAGTTTTAAAAAAAACATATTTCTTATTCAAAATATATGAAAAACGCTTTAAAACTATTAAAATATAATCATACATTCTATTTTCAATACAAATAACCGCTAATACAATTACAATGACAGTTCACAGGCGTCAGGCGTGTGAACTGACCCACTTACCTAGTGACTGACGACAGACGATACACGAATCAGTACCGTTGCCAACGCGATATATAGAAAAATCTTTTAAGAGTTATATTAATATTGAATACTCATTGTTACTTTTATGGTCATATTACGCAAAATCTAAATATAAATACGTAAAGCAAAAACTTTGGACCCCTTTTTACGAAAATTAATTCTCAATTAATCAAGCATGAAACTTGGCACACTTATAGTTTATATAGAGAAGTTTATATACGGAACTCAACGCCGCGCTTTGCCTTGTTACCAGACCCAGGAAATGAAAATACTAAATATTATTTAGAATTGTCATTCCCTGGAGAGGGAATCGAACCCACAACCTGTCGCCTTTACAGTCGTACGCTTGTGCCTTTGCACCACGACAGGCGTTTCTTATAGTACAACCGTACACGTGTCGTAGTAACTTTGTAAAACACTGCATTGCGACGACCCGCCACTTGCCAGAGCGGATAGAGTCGCGGTCACGAACCTGTAGATATCCGCTAGCGTCAGTCAGTCAGTGCTGTTATCTTAGATAACGTAAACGTTACTTATATGATAAGCCTATAATAAATACCCAAGTAAATATAGGGTGAAATGGCACCTAATAAATGTATACATTTTTATTATTTTCCTTAAAAGGTCTTAAAAGGCCATCGTGGCGTAATGGAACGTCTGACAGTAATCGCGACTGGTTGTAGGTTCGATTCCCTCTCAGGGATTATATTTAAACTATATAAATTTCTCGATCTGGTAAGACAAAGCGCGGTAGTGACGGAGTGTCTTCAACAAAAGAAAATAACTTAAAACAAAATGCAATTAATGTAAAATTATTACGAATAGCTCAAAAACTATTAGCTAATTTGAAACGGACCCACACAGAAGTACTAGCAGCTATCATATAAAAAGAGAATCATCAAAATTATTCACCTGTAAAAAGTTACGCCGTATCACACAAAAGAAATGCCTGTCGTGGCGCAGAGGCACAAGCGTGCGACGGTAAACGCGACAGGTTGTGGGTTCATACACATTCCAGAAAATGTAAAACTTTAGTATTTTCTTTTCCTAGGTTAGGTAACAAGGCAAAGGGCGGCGTTGAGTTCCGCCACTCAGCACGCAATGCCTCAATTCGGCGGAAAGTGGGAAACGGAGTGTCTTAACACGTCGGTTCTCAGGTTCCCTCTGCCTACCCTGCTATATGCGGTATACAGCGTTAAAATAAAAAAAAAGAATTGCGTGATCAATTTTACTAAACAGCGTGTAACATTAACACGCGCGTGCAATTACCGAAATCGCATCGCAAATATTGATAAGCTATAAAGTGTTTAAGTGATTGGTTACGACTTACGATACAACACTCTAAAACGTGCGCGTGCGCATAATAGCCCACCAACAGAGAAATGGAAAGGTTTTTTTAATATTTTTAATCGACTTCAGGAGGTTTTCAATATGTATTTTTTTAGCTACAACTTTTTACAGGATAAACTAATTTTGATGGTTCGTTTTTTGTATGATAGCTAGCAGTTGTGAGGGATGAAAGCGAGAGATACGCCGGTAAATTTAGAGAAGCCGGTATATATTAAGGGAAGTCGGTTCATTTATTTAAGGAAGCCGGTATATTTAGGAAAACCGGTATAGGCAAAAAGGGAGTGGATATAAATTACTATGTGAAGTTATTTAGTAATTTTACTATCGAATTTTGGTGATGACTTTTTTTAGGTGGTGGATGTCAGAGTTTGTTTTATTGTAACTTTATAACCAACATTTATTTTTAGCTTTTACACCTTTCTTGACCTTAGTTTTTCTTGCAAACTCAACTACAATTCCTTCCACATTTTCCAGGCGATTTTTTCTTTTTTAAGTCTCATACTTGTTTTTTACAAAATCGCTATCAATTTTTTCCAAAAACAATATTGTCATTTACAAAAGGTAAGCTGGTGAGAACCCTGTTCTATGGACACCTCGCCATTAGTCTAAAATCTGAAGGTAGTTTTTGACAAATTTGTAATATGTTTATTTGAAGTTAGGTTTCTTTTTTTATTAAATTTTAATTTTTACACACACTAAAATACTAAAAATTTTAATTGAGGCCATCGTGTTGCTGTGAGACAGCATCTGACACAACACGTTTATTTCAGGATTCGATTCCCGTCCAAAGAATGATTATTTTTTAATTATATTCATTTCCATTTCTAACGCCTGTCGTGACGCAGAGGAACCGGGAACGGAGTGTTTTAACACGTCGGTTCTCAGGTTCCCTCTGCCTACCCTGCTATGTGCGGGATACAGCGTGAAGTTAAAGAAAGAAGAAGACACATAAAAGAAAACATCTAACTGAGAATCTCCATCTCTTAGGTCTGTTAAAAACAACCAAAACTAAACAAGACTACATAAAAACAAAATTTCTCTTTAAAAAAAACGACGCCTGTTGTGGTGCAGAGACACAAGCGTGCAACTGTTGTGAAAACACTTCGTTCCCCACTTTCCGCCGAATTGAGGCATCGCGTGCTGAGTGGCAGAAATCAACGCTTTACCTTGTTACCAAACTAAGGAAATGAAAATACTTAACTTTTACATTTCCTAGATGATGGGTATCCTGTAGGAAGTGTAATTGTTGGTGGGTATCGAACCCACAACCTGTCACGCTTATGTCGCGCGCTTGTGCCTCTGTGGCACGACACGTCTTATTTTCATATATTATGTTAATCGATTCATGCACTGAATCTCACATATAATCGTTCAAACAACTACTGCAAACGAACTGGTAATATGAATGAATAATATTATCATTATACTATGAAATACGTCAACAGTTCGCTATACTTCTGCTCACGCTACGTGTCTCATGACATGTATGTACGTGATATTTCATAGTTACACTTAAAATCTCTTCAAGTGATACAAATTTGGCCAAAATTGAGTAAATTGGTGATCCTGTTCTTATAGAGCTTTCATAAATGTTAAGTAAAAGTTATAAAAATGTAGACGTAGCAGGATTCGAACCCGCATCTGTTAGATACTGTCAAAGCCCTCTAAACAATTGAAGGAAGGTTTTACGTCCTTATCAAGGTACTTCGAGCATCTCTGTAGAGATATTTCTAAAAATGTTTTTTTGCGTTATTCTCACATTAAGTAAAACAAAAATAATTAGAAACGCATAAAAATTGTCAATTTTGTTCTGTGTTGTTATTTGTTTATACATACATATGTTACAATTAGTTCGTTTAAATATACGGAGTATTTTGACACTAGGTGCTTTCCTGACTACCCTGCTATGCGAGATAAAGCGTGAAATTGCTAAGTTAATCTATAGGTATGTAATAATAATATTTTTGCTAACTAATAACTAATTGTGTCTGATGCTTGGTTTATAGATACTCGTATTCAATTATAATTATAATTGGTTTATTGATTACCAAATACTTTTTTCACGTTTATTATTCATAGTTTATACGTCATGCGATAATTGTAGGTTTAAATCCTTCCTTTCGTTTGTTCCGGTTTACGCTTCATCCCGCATAGTAAAGTAGTCAGAGAGAATCTAGTGAGACACTCCGTTCTCTACCTCTCAACCGAATTCGAGACAATGCATGTTGAGCGATGAATTTCAACGCCGGACTTTTTTTTACTAGAGTGGGAAATCGAAAATATTTTAAATTTCGGAATCGAATCCACTACCTACGCCTTTACAGTGATATTTAATAAATAGTTTAACATTTTAAATGTTTACCTGAAAGCTAACACCTCCACGTTGGGCATCCGCCGCAGCAGACTGACGTCGCCGAGCTCAGCGCCCCTGTAACAAGCAAACAAACAAACATATATAAACAAACTATCTTCTACAAACATATACTGTTAGAAATCATAATCTATGGCGAGGGTATATAAGGACGATCGAAATTATCCTTCTCCTTTTTTCTCCGTCGACTATCAACAAGGAAACATCGGTGATGTTACTCTGTCCGATTTTCAATTTTAATTTTTAATGGATTGAGAAATAGTTCTCATTCTAACTTAATATTTTACAATAATAATCTTATATTATAGCTGCCAAAGCTTCGGCCAACTAAAATATATGTTCATCTCCTGTCACTGTGAAACATCTTCTCACTGAGAACTTTTACCACAACCAAAAGTACTGGACTAACAATTCCAATAACATTGCAATGCGCTGCACTACAACACAATGACCAGCGGCGAAAGACATAAATATTTATAGAAATATATAAAAACAGGATACACTGAATAAACTTCCTAACAATTTCCATATAAGGCATACTATTCGAATATTAAGGCATTCAGAACACGTGACATATCAGCGGACGCGAGCGCTGCATACAAAATATATGAGAGGCACGCGCGCTACGACCTTGTAGTTAGTAACAGCTTCACGCTTTATCCCGAATAAGAGGGTAGTAAGAGAGAGCCTAGTGTTATTAAGTGGCGGAAGTCAACGCCGCACTTTGTCTTAAGAAATGGAGACATGAAAATAATTCAAATATAATCATAAGACTATGATTGGAACAAGAAAATAATAATGATTACCCGTATATTTATATTATTATAACCCCTGTCGTGGCGCACAGGCAGGAGACTGTAAGCGCGAGGAGCAGGTTGTGGGTTCGAGACACACTCCAGGACATGGTATATTTTATTTCTTGGGTTTGGTAACAAGGCAAAGCGCGGCGTTGAATTCCGCCACTCAGCACGCAATGCCTCAATTCGGCGGAAAGTGGGGAAAGGAGTGTCTTAACACTAGGTTCCCTCTGCCTACCCTGCTATACGCGAGATACAGCGTGAAGTTATGTATGTATGTATGTATGTACATTATTATTGTTTCCTCGCTCGAATGGGAATCAAACCCACAATCTATCGCGCCTACAGTCAGCTGTCGTTGCAGAGAGAAGAGTTTGAAGAGAGCCTGCGACTTACAACCCAACGTGTAGGATGTAACTAAATAAATTTAAAAAAGAACCTACTTATGCCGTCTTCGAAAAACGTCTTAAAAATGATAATAGTTCTAAAAAGATCTTTTTATAGATTATAGTTTTTAATTTAATATTAGAACTTTATTACTGTAAACTACCATTTAGATCCGTTCAGTAGTTTTTGTGTGAAACAGTAACAAACATCCATCCTTCACAAATTTTCGCTTTTATAATATTAAGTAGGCTAAGAGGAAGATATATGAATGAACAGTTGCGATCATAAAAAAGGATTACCATTGTTTTATGTAACATTGTTACCTGTCTCGAGACGTGCGCGTGCGCAGACTGCGTGAGCGCTCAGACGATGTTTGAAAACCAACACGAGTTTTTTGTATTATGTTAAAATATTGTTAGATAAATACAGAATCAAGATAAGACCGATTCTTCTTTAATTAGCAGCTTTACGGGGAGAACCTAGTGTAGGCACTCCGTTCTTCCCTTTCCGAACGAACTTCAGACACTCTATCCTGAATGACGGAAGTGCAACTTTCGCGCTTTTGTCTTACTGAAGGGAAAGATGGTTTGGTAACCAATGGCGGTCAGATGTCCCACTGAGAGAAGATGACCTCTAAAGTATTGATAGATACAAATTTTAACTAAACCAAAAATTTATTATTATTTATAGAGTATATTATTGTATTCACAGGCCATCATGGCGCAGTGGGACAGCGATTGTAAATACATTGCAGGTTCGATTCCCTGTTATGAGATAAGATTATATTTAAATAATTTTAATTTCTCGACTATGATACGGCAAAGCACGACTTGAGTTCCGACAGGCGGACGGAGTGTTTCGACACTAAGTGCACTCTTACTACCCGTTTTTCCAAGAAAAAACGTTATAGTTATTATAGTTATTCTCAATATAATCAGAAATGTTCGCATGAATAGTTTCTATATTTGCAACTTGCAGATCGCAGAGGCCCGTCCGTGAAGCGTGACACACATACGACCCACGCCGACTTATATATATATATACTGGTGTAGAGGGAAATGTCAAATGCGTTCGCTCACCCGATTAGTTTTTTTTTATAAATATATCAGTGGAGCGTAAAATATTCGTTGTCATAGCAACGTGTTACTTAATACAAAAAAAATATCACACACAGGTCTAATATTTATAAATCGACTTTCCGACGAAAAAAGGTGGAGGTGGAGGTGGACTGTTTTTTTTATATGTGTTACCGCATAATTCTACTGGGTGAAGTAATTTTGATGGTTCTTTTGTTATATAGCTAGTGCTTCTGATTTGGTACCATTTTAATTTAGTTAAGATATAACGAGTAGTTTTACGTTATTCGCAACAATGTTATTTTTAGTGCATTTCATTTGAAGACGGTTTTCTTTTTTTTTTCATATCATATCTTCACAAAAACCAAAATGTCAAATGCGTTCGCTCACCCGATTAGTTTTTTTTATAAATATATTTTTTTATAAAAAAAGTGACAATTCACTACATAAAATGAACACTAGTGTAGTGACACCAAATGTCATACAACATTAAAATACATCAAAAGAGAAGAGTTAGAGAAAGTTATTTATATTCATATAATAAATTATATGTGCTCGCAACTTTGTTCGCATGGAATATAACAAAAAACTTATTATGTTAAAGTTATAATATGAGAAGAATTTTCTAAAACAAAAGTAGCTTGAGTTGCTCCTTATTACATCAGCTTCCTGACAGTAAAAGTCCCGTCAAAATAAGTCCAGCCATTTCAGAGAATAGCCAGAAAGAACAGACAGACAAAAAATGTAAAAAATATATAATACAGGTATATATACCGTGGATATAGTCATATGCAAGTAGTACAAAGCGGTTATTTTAATATTTCAAATAGACACTCCAATATTATTTATACGTATAGACTAGGTGCTCCCCGCGGCTTCGCTCGCGTGTCCGAGAACTTTCCATTTTACAATTTAAAAAAATTGTAAAAAGACGTTTGTGTGTTAAAGGTTATTACCTAATTAGTGATTTTATAAATGATAACACACCTTGGGAATGAAATGCTCGCTCCAGTCTGTTTCAAAGGTATCATTGCCAATAATAAAGAATTGTAAACCATTGTCGAATATAAAAAAAAAAAAAAAAAAATAGTCCCGCTGAGTTTCTTGCGCCGGTTCTTCTCAGGTCTGAGGCATTAAATTTAGTGAACCGGTGGTAAATTATTTGACGTTCAAAAAATGAAGCTTGTAACTTCTTATTTTGAATAAAATTATTTGACTTTGACTTTGACTTTGTCTATGTCAGTCTATAGTGCATACTGTAGTGTATAATACGTATATGCGTTAATTTGGCTTTGAAGTAGTTTAATTTTCAATTTTTTGATCAACAATTATATGTGTCAAAATATTTTTTAAAATATTAATCTATATATAAATACCATGGTTTGACATCAGTGTTGATATAAAGTGACATATACATTGCTAAAGACAACGCGTCGTTAACGCGTCGACGGGGACATTAGTTTATTATAAAAAAAAATCTTCTATGTACTTTTTAATATCTCTAAGTATATGTGAAATTGTTTTATAATTACAAACAGACACTCCAAATGTATTTCTTTGTATATATAGACGTATAGATAATAACACACGAGGCGGCAATGACCGGGACAGTGCTTAAACGACCGATTTCGACCGACACTCTCGATTTCTATGACCGCGTCATAGAAATCAAGAGTGTTCGCCAAAACTGCCTCCCGGAAGCATTACCGGCGCCGGCCAGTCTCTGAATGGAGGAATACGCTAAAAGTATGCTGTATATTTTATGTATATTTGTTTATGTTTTGTGCCAAATATTTAGGAATTGGCAGTGCTTGTGAAGAATTATTATAGAGACCAGTCGTGGCGCAGAGATTGTAAGCGCGACTAGTTGTGAGTTCGATTCCCTATCCAGGAATTGAAAAGGTTCAATATTTATAGTAATTCATATTTAGTATTTCCATTTTTTCGCTCTGGTAACAAGGTAATGCAGGATACAGCTACAGCTTGTAAACAATTATTCAATGAAGAGTAATATGTTGCTGACACCATAACGATAGTTGTAAAGTGTCTAAATATAATGTAGGCTCCAGTGGCGAGAGGTGAAAATTTTAGTTAGGCAAACCGGTAAATTAAGGGAAGCCGATGTTTTAGGGAATCCGATATATTTAGGGAAAGTGGTATAAGATGTCAAGGTATTTAGTAATTTCACCATGGATTTTTTTTAGCAATTTGTTAGGCAAAAGTTAGGCCGGTGGGAATCGAATTGTATGGACGCCTGGTAGGTTCAAGCCTTAGTAGCAGAAATGGTTTATTAACAATATCTATTCATAAACTCTCTATACTCTCTGGTAAGACACAGTGCGGCGTTATTCACCTCTCACACACAGGATCTGCATTTTTGGCGGAAAGTGGAGAAAAAAGTGTCAAGACACTAGGTACTCTCTGTCTACCCATAAAGCGTATTCGTAACCAAAGAATGTTTTCATACAAATAATCACGAAATTAAATATTAAATAATTAAGTTAAAGAAACTCAAACTATAGGATCACAAGTCTCTATAATAAATCTAAAAGAGAGTTGGTTCAAATCTTAACACCTTTAAAATTTGTTACGGCATTAAAATTTCCTAATAAATGACGCTGATTGAGGATGCTTATTGTATGAATAACAAATTTCACTTTTACTAAGTTAGCGAAAGTGTTTATACTTTATAGAAAGACTACACACATAAATAGCGTAAAAAATATTTTTTTTATTTAGTTTCACGCTGTATTCTGCCTATAGCTGGGTAGGCAGACGGAACCTGAGAACCTAGTGTTAAGACACTACGTTCCCCACTTTCCGCCGAATACAGGCATTGCCTGTTGAGTAGCGAAACTAAACGCCGCGCTTTGCCTTGTTACCAAACCCAGGAAATAAATATACATTATTACATTTTCTGCCGTACGCTTGTGCCTCTGCGCCACGGCAGGCGTCAAAAAAATTTAACAGATTAAATTTATTCTTTAACTTCTGGCTTCCCCCAGGATACACAGAAAAGTCATTCCGTCCTCCGCCGTAGTATGTCTTGCCGGAGCGAAGTGATTATAATTATTTTACTATATCAATTATCGCGGCGCAGAGACACTGACTCTGACTACCCTGCTATGCGGTATAGAGCGCGAAGCTGCTTGTTTGCTTATACAATTTATTTGATTGGAAATCGAACCCAACCCACAACCTCTCCTGTTCGCATTCAGATGGTATTCCACTATGCTACTATGGCCTTAATAATATTAAATTACATTTAACAATTAATTAAATGAGTACAGAGTAAGCGTACGAGAGCGTGTGACTGTTGCTCTGCTCTTTTGTAATACTGCAAAGAAAATATGTACCTATAAATTATGGAGGTAAAAAAACCTTAGAAAACATAAATACCATACTATTCAAGTACTTTCTTGTAAACAGTATAAATTATTGATGTAGATTGAATTAAATTGTAAATCTTTTCAATTGTCACGAGCGAGTGAACGCGGATGCAGGAAATACATATAAGGTCTCTATGCTTCATTTCATAGAGCCTTCGATATTGTTTTCATATATATACTTTTTCTCTTCATATTAACACGTGAAACGAAATCTTTGTATCGCTTTTTACGAAAATTACGCGGACGGAGGAGCATGAAACTTGGCACACTTATAGTTTATATAGCTAAGGAGTGCACAATGATAATATGTTTTTAAAATAATGCATAAAAGATATATTAAAATAACAAAATAAATGTTACACACACTGCCATGACTTGACATCCATATTTTTTAGTGTCATATACATTGCCAGGCAACGCGTTGTTAACGCGTCAACAGGGACACTAGTACATATACATACATACTAGAGTATATCTTATATGTTACTCTAAGGGATGAACTAGAATGTAGCATTTAGAAAGAGCCCATAACCAAAATTATTCAGCCTGATAAGCATTTTTTTATTGACGTATAAAAATCAAAGACGTGGAAAATCTAATAGAAAAACCATAAAAGACCAGGCAAACTACAATAAATAAGGAAATGCTATCTTGGCAAAAGTTATTCACCGATATGGGTGTTTACTATTGACATAAAAATTAAAGAATTTGTAAGTTTCAAAGATAAAATAACATTATCTTATCAAAACTTGCTTAGCCTGTATTTTAGTTGGCGTATAAAAAGCTAAACTAAATGTATGATGCCCAAGCTGCTGGTACGGGCAGAATGATTGTCGGACCCAATTTTCTATGAAAACGATTGATAAGTGAAGTATGGAAAGGATCATAATCCACATAATTGAAGTTGTTAGCAGAAACTAGTACTTAATATCATAATATTAAACTAATGTTAATTAGTGAGGCCTTTGTGGCGCAGTGGAAGAACCTGTGAACGTGATTGCGTGTAGGTTCGATTCCCAATTAGGGGAATGATTATACTTTTATTTTTCCGCTCTGGTAACACTTTTGTTTGGTGGTAGAAAATCGTCCACTGTCATGTCAAAGACGAACCGCTATAATCTAATGATGACATATCGGTTCGATGACATGTAAGCCAGGTTTTCCCTATTCCCACCCATCCTTTCTCTAGAGTGTGGTGATTTCGATGGCGGACTGCCGCGGATACTACATTATTTCCTCCCCGCTCCCATCTGAACACTTGATCGGTAAAAAAAAAACACAAAGCGCGACTTTTGAGTTCGGGCACTTAGGACCTACCTCAAATTAGGGCGGAAAGCGACGAGCGGAGTGTCTTAACACTAGGTTCTCTCCGACTGCACTGCTAAAGCTGCTGGAGTAATGTTATAATTAACTTTACCTTTATTTAATTTTAAAACTGCTTGCAACACGAGTCCCTTAAGTTTGTTTATAGCTAATAACTCAAACAACCCCTCTTGAACCACACCTCGTGTTGGTAGTAAACACAAGTTGATACATAGGGGAGTGCCACCACGTACCACCCACTAACTACTAACTAGAGTGCAGGTACCTATTGTACTACACTACTGGGTACACCCAACACACCCCATTGTTTACTTGTTTGTTAGCTAATGTAATGTTGTAGATTACTCATACTATGAATCATTTTGGAAAAAAATATACCTTAATATAGTCAATTCGACTTTCTTTTAAAACTTCATCAAAACAAAAAGAGAAAAAATATAATTATTTTATATTATAAAAGATAAATTTTTAAGGTTTTTATAAGATGGACCAATATTGGTGGTTAGCGTAAATAAAATGGTTTTATATAATGGTTTTAAATAATAACACAAAAAAAACAAGCAAGAGTTTGCAAGAAATAGGCTTAAACTTGTAGCGCTTGTAACTCGATTGCATCGAGTCCGCAATTCTTTTATGGGACAGTGTGTATGCTTTTACAATAGGATCCCAGAAAACGTCCGAGAACTTTCCACTTCACAATTTAAAAAAATTGTAAAAAGACGTTTGTGTGTTAAAGGTATTACCTACTTGGTGACTTAATAAATGATAACACGCCTTGGGAATGAAATCCTCGCTTCAGTCTGTTTCAAAGGTATCATTGCCACTAATAAATAATTGTAAAGCATTGACGAATAAAAAAAAAAGTCCCGCTGAGTTTCTTGCGCCGGTTCTTCTCAGGTCTGAGGTATTAAATTTAGTGAACCGGTGGTAAATTATTTGACGTTCAAAAAATGAAGCTTGTAACTTCTTGTTTTGAATAAAACTATTTGACTTTGACTTTGTTGAATGGCTTTAATAATAAATCTCTGAGATTAGTAGTATAGTCTGAGAAAACCTAGTGTTAAGACACTACGTTCTTTACTTTCTGTTCGAGATATTGCGTGTTGAGTGTCAGGACTTAACGCCGTGATTTGCCGTATTGGAGTATGAAATTATTTTTAATATAACTACTTCTTCGAGTTTGTATTGAAACCATAATGTAACTTCTTATTTTAAATAAAATTATTTGAATTTGCTTATCGATTCAAAGATATGAATACAAAAAGAATACAACAAACAATAATAGTAGCAACTCTTCAATAATAAAATTATATTTACAGTAAAAGTTAAATGATACATTATAAAAAAAATGTATTAAAATCAATTGAAATCAATTAATTGAACAATTGATACACCACGAATGTGTCGTAATATTTCTAATTTTTTACGGTTAAATATTAACAAGACTCCTAATTATAAAAACTAGTGTCTCCATTGACGCGTTAACAACGCGTTGTCTTTAGCAATGTATATGTCACTTTATATAAACATGGATGTCACTACTTTGTATGCATTTTTTAAAAAATAGTTAGCATTCAGCATTTCTTCTCTATATAAGTGTGCTAAGTTTCATGCTCATCCGTCCGCGTAATTTTCGTAAAAAGGGATACAAATTTTTTGCTTCAAGTATTTATATATAGATATGACTATATCTGGTCATCGACAGTTATCGGTAATATACTAAAAACACCTATTAAAAAAATAATTGCAAAAAAGTGGTTTTACGCTTTTTTCCCGCGCCAGAATCGTAATCAAAGAGCACCTCACTGTCAAGACACTCCGTTTTCCGCAAGTATTTGAGACTTTGCCCTGTTATACTACGGCGGAGAAATCAAAATAGTTATATATATAATTCTTCCGAGTGGGAATCGAATCCACAACCAATATCTTTTACAACCGCTGTGCCACGACACGATGACCTGTATAATACAGTATTTATAAGAAGTTTAGTTTTATTCTCTAAAGTAACATATTCAACTAAATATATGACCGATGAATCACAGAAAGAAACTGGGGCGCAGTATCGACCCATTTTTGTTAAATTGTTTTGCTACTAATGACTAGTTAGTGGTCTCGCTGAAAGCAAGCCGATAGCCACTTACCTATATAAAATAATAAATAATGAAATAACATTTTCAAATGACATATTTAGTTACGGAGAAAGTAGGTTCAAATTTGCCTTAAGTTCTGAGTTAAAGATGTACTTTTATTAAATCTTAAAATTATAAATAAAATACATTTACTTATACAAAAAACTAATTATTTATTATTACAAAAAAAATATCTCTGTTTCAATGTTTGAACGTAGCAAGTTCAAACCTGCTATTAGAAATATTTTTGTTAAAAAATTTAATATGTGTAGGAACATACTTAAAAATATCGTAAATATCTAATAATCGAAAATCTAATCTTGTGAAAATAACGCCTGTCGTGGTGCAGAGGCACAAGCGTGCGACTGTAAACGCGACAGGTTGTGGGTTCGATACCCACTCCAGGAAATGTAAATTTAATGTTTTCATTTCCTGGGTTTGGTAACAATTTGACGGAAAGTAAGGTACGGAGTGTCGTAACATTTGGTTCTCTGGCCTATCGTTCTAAATGCGGTATACAGCGAGAAGCTAAAAAAAATCTAATACATTTCAAACAGTGAAGTTGTATCTCTCTTATAGTCGGGTAGTCAAAAAGAATCTACAAGATACCCCCTTTACTTTCCACCATACATTGAAATATCACATAGAGAAGTAAAACTCAACGTCTGACTTTAACAGCGCGGAGAAACAAAAACAACTTAAATACAATCATTATCTCGCATGGTAATCGAACCTACAACCAAACACATTCACAGACACTGTTCCACTGTGCTACAAGCCTCTAACTTTAAAGTCAACCTCTTATATCTCGAGTCAATTGTAACCAATACTCCCACTGTATGGAGTGACAGTTGCGTGCGACACACGCGCGTATCATAACCATTCTAAATGATCACCTCTAGCAGTAATAACAACAAAGCAAAGCTTTTCAACTAAATGTAAATAAGTGTTGCTCTTGACATTGATATATTTGATTTTGATTGATTTATAACCAATTTAAAAAAAAGAGGTTCTCATTGGGACTTTATTTTTATACATACATACATAGCTTTACGCTGTATCCCGCATATAGCAGGGTAGGCAGAGGGAACCCAGTTTTAAGACACTCCGTTCTCCACTTTCCGCCGAATTGAGGCATTGCGTGCTGAGTGGCGGAACTCAATATCGCGCTTTGCCTTGTTACCAAACCCAGGAAATGAAAAATTCCATTTTCTGGAGTGGGAATCGAACCCACAACCTGTCGTATTTACAGTCGCGCGATTGTGCGACACGACAGGCAATATTATATGAAACTTAATTATGTCAAAATTCATACTCTATCCGCATTAGTTTGTAAAAAGGTGTCAAAAGTTTTTCTTTCACGTAATATATTTTACTACCTGACCTTCTAAGAGGCTTCAGTGGCATTGGATACAAATCTTATGATAAGCCACAAAATAGAATATACAACTAAATATACTGTTCTCTTCAAACCAACATTATACAAGAAAATTTTGTTACATTTCCTTGGCAAAAGAGTGCTATTTCGAAATTAGTGTACGCTTTTTCCTGCATTATTCTTTCTCCACTTTCCACCCAAAATCGAAACATTATATGTTCAAGAGCGTAACTTAACGCCGCACTATCTTTTAACAAAACAAAAATATCGATTTGAGATTCGATACCTGTGGACACCACACCTTTGACCCTCACCTAATCATATACAGACAGATGTCATCCATTACGATACGATGGTAAAAAATACGAAAATCCTTACAAATATTATAAATGAGAAAGTAACTCTGTCTGTCTGTCTGTTACGCTTTCACGCCTAAACCACTGAACCGATTTTGATGAAATTTGGTATGAAGATAGAATTAAACTTGGGAAAGTTCCTTATTGTTCCAAGTTGAAGTTCCTTATTGTCAAACATAAAATCATGTAAGATTGTTTAACTGTTTACAACTTCACCACATAAACCACTTAACCAATTTTGACAAATAGTCTAGATCTTGGGAAAGACTATAGGATACTCCTTATCATATCGCGCGATATAACCGAATTTCACGCGGGCGCAGCCGCGGGCGGGAAGCTAGTTAATAATAATTCCAATACTAATAATTAAACTTGGATGATCATTTAATATTTAATTAGAGGTAAGTCAAATAACATGTATGTATAAATAAAGTTGACCTTAATACAGGCGTACAATCAATACGTCCCCGACGTACGTACGTGGACAAAAGCTATTCACTCGATACATGCTAGGTACTTAGAATTACTAAATAGTAGTCAAATTGACGTGTAGTATACACGTTGCCATGGTAACGTGTATGTCATTTTATACAATAATGTGTGGCAAACATATGGTGGTGTGTGTGTTTTGTGTACTTCTTCTCCGTGTATGCCAATTTCATACTTCTCCATCCTCATACTTTCCTTAAAAAAGATCCAAGAGATCTAAAATGTTTTCATTTTTCGTGTCAATATAAAGATAAAGCTTATTACCGTGTCTAAGTATATGCCTCATGCTTTTTCGCATAGCAAAGAATTTAGATACAAGCCAGTTTCAAGACACTTCCCTTTACTATTTTCCAACCTTTGCGTATATTCAGTTTTAGTTGAATGACGGCACTTAACACCGCGCTTTGTCTTATCACAACAGAGAAATAATCCTCTTTTGGGGAAATGATGATATTTAATTTAAATCAATATCCCCGCTCTAATAAGACTAATCGCGGCGTTAAGCCCCGCCACTCACTACACAAAACCTTGAAACATTCCTCGTATACACAACAAAATATAAAACTTTCGTTCACAATGAATAAATTTCAATATAATAGTTGTCAGGCGCCGCGTAGTCTAATCCAGGAGGTACGTGTAGCTGCACAATGCACGGTCCACAGCCCACTGACCTTGGCTTAGGAATACTGCAGTATGACTCACACTTATACCTAATAAAATCTTATTATGTTTACTTACTTTTAGGAAATAACAAGTGATTACTCAAATTATTGGCAATTTTGTGGTATACAACAGTCACAGCGTAATTTCTCTATCATTTATTTATAGCACGTAAATTTCTAAAGCGGCATTAATAGGAACTTTTCAAATTCGGTTAGGTACAGAGAGGAGTTTAGACAGTAGAGGCGCCAGTTTAAAGGCCCCTTTAAACTTAGGACTACACTTAGATCTTAGTTTCTTCTTTAAGTAATCACTCAATGTTATAATTAAGTAACATTTTAACAAAAAAAGGTAAGCGACTTCAAATAAAATGAACTAAAAAGTAAAATCATTACGAACAACTCAAAAACTATTCATCAGTTCTTAACTAAATATAAATGGTACCTAGTCAGAAGCACTAGCTATCATATAAAAAGATAATCATCGAAATTGGTTCACGCGTTTATTAAATTATACCACATAAAAAAAAACAGTCGAATTGAGAACTTCCTCCAGTTTTAAAGTCGGTTAAAAATATTAAATGTTTAATGAAGTTTGAATGAAGTCAATCGATAATAAAACGTGAGTATTTTCAGTACTATTATCTGTTTCCGTTTTTGTTTTGAATTCTGATAAAACAGTGACATAATTATACTATTTTTTTTTAAATATTATTTTACAATTACTTTGAAGGTAACCTGGCGCAGTGGAAAAGTGTCGTGACTGTACAGGAAAGTTGAGGGTTCGATCCTTACTCAAGGGTGTCAATAAATTCTAACATTGAAAACCGAAATTACTGAAACGAACCAATTATTGATACTTTTCAGTTCATAATACAAAATGATATAACGTACAATATCAACAACTATGCACAAATAGTTTCAATCTAAAATGTAATTCTCTTGGCGCCGGCATTCCTCGATGCAGCGGCACGCCAAAATTGAGTCACCTACCTACTAATAGGATACCTATATAAATTTTAATATTTTTTAAAGTATTATCGACAGATAATTTCATTAGTTTTTGTAAAAATCTCAACTTAACGCGCAATGTCTTAATTCCGCGGAAAGTTTGGAACGGAAATCTTAAGAAAGCGGGGTGTCTTAACACTAGGGTCTCAAGTTCACTTCCACCTACTCCGGCTACGTATGGGATATATCGTAAAAGCAAGCCAGATAAAGTTAATGGAGACGATAATGAGATGTGGGGGAACGGGAGTACCTTAACACTAGGGTTCTCGGGTTCCCTGCCTACCCTGCTATATGCATACAGCGGAAGTTATAAAAAGTCTTAGTACTGCAAAGGTGATACGGCCTTGACACCAGATTCTCTTTACTTATCCTGACAAAAAGAGAAAAAATTCATTCTTCTGCGGTTAAAAATGGACACATTGACTGACGTGGAAAACGGCACGTCTTGTTTATTTTAGCTACTTTCATAGTATTATAACCGGCGGCATTATACTGTGGCAATGCAGCCGCTATTAATTGATCTTTGTCCTGCAGAAGCGAGCTATCTGCGCAATCTATAAACTTAGGCCCTAAAGATTCCTTAAGACAAAAATTTAAGGAAATTAATATTTTAACAGTTGCCTCTCAGTACATCTTTGAAAATGTACTGTATGTTAAGAAAAATATTAATAATTTTAACAAAGTTGGCGATGCAATATAATATAAATACAAGAAATAGGCTTAAACTTCAGAAGTGCCTGTAACTCGATTGCATCACTGAGTCCGCAATTCTTTTTATGGGACAATGTGTATGGCTTTTACAATAGGATCCCAGAAAACCGAGAACTTCCATTTACAATTTAAAAAATTGTAAAAAGATCGCTTACAGTGTTAAAGTCATCTAATGAGTGATTTTATAAATGATAACACACCTTGGGAATGAAATGCTCGCTCCAGTCTGTTTCAAAGGTATCACTACACTGAATTGTAAACCATTGTCTGAATATAAAAAGAAAAAAAAATAAAAAAATAAGTCCCGTTGAGCTTCTACGGTTCTCGTGTCTGAGGCAATAAAATGGGTGGGAACTGCGGTAAACAGTTTTGACGTTCAAAAAACAGCTCGTAACTCTTGGCCTGAACAATCATTTGACTCTGACTTTAATTCCACTTTATATTCTAAGAGTCCCAAAAAATCATTAATGAATTACTTCCAAGTTCTTTCCCTTACATAAATATAGATCATTAAAAACTTGTATGTACCTACACTCTTAGAACACGTGGAAGGTGCCTAAAGCTCGTGCGAAAAAATTAGGTCATCTTTTATATTATATAAAAGCTCAGTTTTACTTTCAGAATTAAAAGGAAATTAAAATAAATATGCTTTTAATTAAATCGTCCATTAACGACTGTATTCAGAGACGTTAATTAATGGTTAATTTCTTTTTTCAGATCCATGTTTCTTTCTGCATAGCAGTCAGAGAGAGATAGTAGTGCCAAAACATTCCGATTCCCACTTTAAGCCAGAGTACCCTTTTCGTGTAGTGTCTTACTAGAGCGGAGAAATGGGAATAATTTAAATATCTTTTCCACGAATCGGGGTCGAATCCACAACCAATTGTGGTTATAGGGACTGTGCCACTGCGTCACGATAGCACGAATTTGCATGTCAAATTCAATAAATATATTAAAATGTCTATAAAATTTGGACTTAGCAGAATTTGAATATCCACGAACAACTTATCTGTTCCATACTTTCCGTAGGGGTTAAGGTATTTCGCGCAGAGTGAGGAAAACAAATTATTTTCCTCTGTCCGATCTTTTACCCACTAAGAAATGCATTATACGGAAACAGCCAGTGCACTGAGCTCGTAAGTAACCTTATAGACAAACCATACTGTTCACCGGAATGTGAACATGATACTACCCACTTAAACCCAGCGGAAACCTTCTCCACACACATGATCACGCCATCATGCATATGGTACTACTACGCCATAGTTAAGGTGCTTATCATCGTTTTTTTTTATCTTATCATCGTGCATACTATCGTTTCTTTTGGGTTCCCCTAGGCTTTCTTCTATGCCCCACCACAGCTTCAACATTACAGGAGGATTACCAAAAATCTTCCATAGTAATTAAAAGATGTTGCAGATGTGCATTCTGTCTTCTTCTACCTGCATCAATATATTGCTTGCATTGTTATGATAAGATGATCTCTTCAAAATTGGGTTTTATTAAAAGGGGTGAAAGATACTCTGTATATCCTACATCAAGCAGTAGTACTCGGCAGATCTTAAGTAAGTTTAAATGTAACTACATGGGAAGCACTAGCTATCATATAACAAAAGAATCATTAAAATTAGTTCTTTCAGTAAAAAGTTATGGGTAATACAAATTAATAAAATATACTACACATGAGACATATGAAATATAATAACATAATATGTCAAGGTTACATCAATTGAAACAATATATAGTGGCATATACAGTAAAACATAATTAAAGGGCCACATACGTACAGTACCTACTGCGGAGGCAAAGCAGCATTCGCGACTGTGAACAAGATATCAGTTACCGCTTGGCGTAACGCCAGCCGTCTCTACCAACTAAATGTTACTTTGTAGTATTTTTCAAGATTTTTGCTTAAGTAACTTCTTAGAATGGTATATATTTACCATATTCTTGCATATATGAACATAAATATTTCGCAATCGTAGCGTTAAGGTCAATTATCCGATTGAGTGTTGTTTCGATGAACAGGCCAAGAAAAGATTGATTATAATTAATATTTAGAGAAACACAGTCGCTAGTAGAAATGCAGAGAAAGGAGTGATTATTAATATTTTATTAGGTGGTGGGATGTTCGGCCTCCGTCTGACTCGCGACCACTATCATGTCAAAGACGAACCGCAAAATATCTAATGATGTGTTCCAGTTCTATGACACGTAAGCTAGGTTTCCTATTCCCACCCATCCTTTCCCCAGAATGTTATGATTTCGATGGCGCACTGCTACGGCCACAATGTTATTTACTCCCCCTCCCACCAGAACACTAGGTCGGCAACGCATTCATAACTCCTCTGGTGTTGTATATGTTAATGGGCGAAGGTAGCCACTTACCATCAGGTGGTCCTTCTACACGTTTGCCATCCTTTATCAATAAAAAAAATACACTCAACTCTCCCAGCTAAGCCTGCTGATTATCAATTAATCAGTATTTATATATATTCTACAATTTTTAATTTAGATTCCAAGATGGTTTTAATCTCCAAAATGCAGACAATATATAAAAAAGAACATAACTTTTAATATTGTAGGTATTCTACCTAGAATATTAAAACTTACGAAACCTTACTACAGATTCTCTTCATTCATTCACTTCAAATGTTATTATGGCATTAATTACTTTAATTTCTGATAAGATAAAGTGCGGCGTTTAGTACCGTCACTCAACACGCAATATGTCAATTTCGAGCGGAACGTGGATAATTGAGTGTCTTGACATTAGGTTCCCTCTGATTACCCTGCTAAAAGTGTAACTGCTTTTTTTTTTCCTAGTTTAAACTTTTAAACAGTAAAAAAAGGTTTCCAGTAAAAAAATAAAAGCAAATTCCCTAAATAAACATACTAATACATTACAAAACTAATATCTCATTTAAAATACACAATATTTCAACCGTAATCCCACAATCGGTACAGTCTGCAGTCACGCTCGCTCGCCGGCGAGTGTCGTTCATGTCACGGCGCACCAAGTTTCTTGTCACGACTCTTTGCTGTGATCTATATAATAATATGTGAAGAATCTAACTTTCGGAAGTTTTAAAAACGGAGTGTCGTAACACGTCGGTTTTAGGTTCCCCCTGCCTACCCTGCTATATGCGAGATACAGCGTGAAGCTATAAAAAAACAAGCATTTTCATTTCCTGGGTTTGGTAACAAGGCAAAGCGCGGCGTTGAGTTCCGCCACTTAACACACAATGCCTCAATTCGACGGAAAGTGAGGAACGGAGTGTCTTAACACTAGATTCCCTCTGCCTACCCTGCTATATGCGGGATACAGCGTGAAGCTATGTATGTATGTATGTATGTTTTTTTTTAGCTTCAACTTTCGATTCTATTATACAAAAAATAAGGAAACGGAGGAGTATGGAATTTTTCACAGTTAAAGTTGACATGGAGACGAAATGGAAAAAGCCAATATTTTTCATAATAACGCATTAGAAATATATTAAAGTGATAAAATATATATTCCACACACTACCATCTGTTTGACAAAAACGTTGCCAAGGTAACGCGTACTTTACGCATCAATTGGGTTACTAGTTGTCCTTAAACTATCAAGTACTGAGTCTTATGATATTATTGTAGCCTAGTTGGAAACAGTTTGCCCCTGTGCTTCCTTTAGAGGAACATTTATATTAATATATGAAGGAATATAAAATACTTTTCCTATGAAACTGGTGAAATCCTTCACTGTTCATGCAGTGAAGTTATGGAATGCATTACCACGTAGTATAAGACAATCCGAATCTATAAACATATTTAAATACAGAGTCAAGAAACACTATCTCCACATGTAGAATATTTATTATTCATATAGAAATGTATATATGTATGGATGTATATGCATGTATGTTTGTATGTATATATGTATGTATTTATGCATGTGTGTATACTATTATATTGGTATATATGTATGTATGTAGGTCTTACAGTATTTTAGGTTGATTTATTTATTTAACTATTTCTGTTATAGTTTTTGCACCGCATTGTGCCCGCTATTATCTGTAGATCCTTTCAGTTAGGTTGCCTGGAAGAGATCACTTTTAGTGATAAGGCCGCCTTTGTGCATTTGTTATATTATTTAAAATTTTATTTATGTATGATTTCAAGTGTGCAATAAAGTTTTTCTATCTATCTATCTATCTATACTTTTATATTCCTTTACTCAGTAGTTTTGTATTCCTGACTTGAGGGATAGTGGAAAAGTTTGTGACTGAACTAAATTCTCTTAAGTTTCTTGCTGCCAATATTATAGTATCAGCTTCATGCATCTTGTAAGATGCAAGAAAATCAGCGAGAGCCTAGTGTAAAGAAGTGTCTTTTGTTTTTTTACTTTCTCTATTTTCCGTCTAAAAACGAGATCATTACGTGCTGAGTGGCGGAACTCAACATCGCACATCTTACAAGACTGGAGAAACAATAATAATTAAAATAAAATCGCTCCCCTCTTCCTTTGCGTCGCGCAGTCGGGTAAACATTCGGAACTACCAATAATATTTCAAATTTGATCCAAAATTACATAAACATGAGAACAACCAGCCTATTTCTAGTTTAAAACAGATATTTATATGATAATGCATACAATAGTTTAAGCGTAGTGAGCGTTTGAGGGCAAGTCGTGTCCCGACACACGACTGACTGTTACTATGGTTAGAAAACCATTAGTATGCTATTTACTTTGTCATTTGATAGACGTAAAATTTGATGAAGTTCAAAATATGTAAATTATTTATAGTTCAACGTATCTGTTGTAAGTATCTTCAACGGGGAACGGAAATGTTGAAAGAGAATGGAGTGTCTTAACACTAGATTCTCTGGTTCCCTCTGCCTACCCCGCTATAAGCGGGATACAGCGTGAAGTTACATCTTCAATATACATTATATAATCAAGATTTAAAATGACTACACACAATACATATATACACACATACATAACTTCACACTGTATCCCGCATATAGCAGGGTAGGCAGAGAGAACCTAGTGTTAAGACACTCCGTTCCCCACTTTCCGCCGAATTGAGGCATTGCGTGCTGAATGGCGGAACTCAACGCCGCGCTTTGCCTTGTTACCAAGCCCAAGAAATGAAAAATTCATTTCCTGAAGTAGGAATCGAACCCACAACCTGTCGTGTTTACAGTCGCACGCTTGTGCCACTGCGCCACGACAGGCGTTGTGATACTTATATATTCCAAGTAAATCAAAACTAAGGAGGCCATTGAACTTATTACTAATTACGTAACATATGCGTATGTGTCTATAAGCTATTTTATTAATATGTGCACTTCAGGCATGTGTGCATTATTTACAGTAAGTAGACACTTTATAACTTTCGAGACCATCATGTCGCAGTAGAACAGTACCTAGCAGTGGCGAGGCGTCCATACAACTCGGTTTTTACCGGCTTGCCTAACTTTTGAAAATACAAGTATGAGATATAAAATAAAAAAAATATATGTTCGCCAGGAAAATGTAGTGTCCGAAAAAACAAAGTCAAGCAAGGTGTGAGAGCTAAAACCAAAGGCCGCCAGGAAAATATTGGACATAAAATTGTAAAAAACAAGCTCTAACATATAAAAGACCTAAAAAAGGAAGGTCAGCACCAACATTCGATAGTGAAATTACTAAATACCTTCACATCCTATACCGGCTTCCCTAAATATAAGTACCGGCCTCCCTAAATATATACCGGCTTCTCTAAATTTACCGGCTTGCCTAACTAAAATTTTCATCCCGCGCCACTAGTACCTAGCTGTAAACACAATCGATTGTGGGTTCAATGCAAGCTCGAAGAAGTAGTTATATTAAAAATAATTTCATACTCCAATACGGCAAATCACGGCGTTAAGTCCTGACAGTCAACACGCAATATCTCGAACACTAAAGTAAAGAACGTAGTGTCTTAACACTAGGTCTACTCAGACTATACTACTAATCTCGAAGATTTATTATTAAAGCTATTCAACAAAGTCAAAGTACATGCGTTATTTTTTGAACGTCAAATAATTTACCATCAGTTCACTAACTTTAATGCCTCAGACCCGAGAAGAACCGGCGCAAGAACTCTTTTGATTTTTTTTTTATTCGTCATTGCTTTTTTTTTAGCTTCACGCTGTATGCGCATATAGCAGGGTAGGCAGAGGGAACCTGAGAACCTAGTGTTATGACACTCCGTTCCGCACTTTCCGCCGTATTGATGCATTGCGCGCTGATTTGCGGAACTCAACGCCGCGATTTGCCTTATTACCTAAACTTTACATTTCCTGGAGTGAGAATCGAACCCACAACCTGCCGCATTTACAGTCGCATGCATGTGCCACGACAGGCGTAACATAGGCATATATTACAAGGACTTGACATTGCGGGTTCGAGGTCGTCAGATATTTGCGGGCGGAGGATGGAGGGCGGAGAGAGGAGGGCCGGATGTGGCCCATTTATTGATGAGGTCATTGTCTCGCTACCGAGACATTATAAGATATGTACCTGCGGAAACTGCCACTTTGTACATGTCAGGAATTCTTAGTTCCTGAGAAATCCGTAACTGTAACTATATCCTATATTATGATTTTGCTTCCTTTTGTTTATTTTAGAGCTATAATTTTTATCCGACTTCAAAAACGAAGGTTATCAATTCGACTGTTTTTTTATGTGTTACTCCATAACTTTTTCTACTGGGTGAATAAATATTAATGATTCTTTTTTTATTTCATTGATAGTACTTCTGATGTGATCTGACAAATAGGTCTTGAGTTATTCGTAATAATTGTATGTTTTTATTTGGAAAATTTTTAATTATTTTTTTTTTTTAGCTTTTTTGGCAAAGAGTACCTAGTGTCTAGACACTTCATTCTTTGCTTTCTGACCGAAATTAAAATATTACATGTAAAAATAATTGATTGCTTGCTTGTTACGCATTACACTTATGTACAAAGTGGCAAATTGCTAAGGCAGCGTAAATTTTACGCATAAACTAATTTCCATACAAATAAATTATGACACTTCTACCAATTTAATAAACTAAAAATAGTTTTAAGTAATATTTCCATAAACAGTGTGTTATTGTGTAAGGCGTAGTGATGAGGTCACTCGCAGTGACTCAGGTTACAAGGTAGCGGGTGACATGCTGAGGCACAACCATCTAATCTACTCCTACACGCAAAAAGTAGTTTCGTAATAGTATTAAAATTTTTGGACTATCGTGGCGCAGTGGTAACGAGTTATACAACTGAACTGAACTGTGGGTTCGATACTCCAAGTCATAATTAGTATGTAAGCACGTGTAAGTGTTGCCTATGTATCCTTCAATTAATTATTTTTATGTTCCTATTATCTGTTATATTTTCTTTTTGTTTTGTGTGTTAGCAATAAAGAATTTTATTTATCTATCTATATGTAGGTATATCACAGTATTATCTAAAGCACAGTGAACGCCATCATGGCACAGTGGGGCGCCTGATTGTAAACACTAGTTGTGGATTCTATTCCTATTCGGGGGGGAATTATATTTAAATTATTTTCATTCATCCGCTGTGACAAAGCAAAGCGAGAAGAAACGAGGAAGAGTTCCGCTGTAGACCACGCAATGTTACGAATTAGGGCAGGATGCGGGAAACTGAACTCAGTTTCCCTAGTGTTAAGAAACTTCTTAACAGAAACTTCTAACCTAGTGTTAAGAAACTTCTTAACACTAGGTTCACTCTGTCTACACTACTAAGCGGAATAAACCAACCAAAGTTAAAAAAATCCTCTTTCAAGACAAAATGCGGCGACGATGAAATACCACTTAACACGCAATCTCCTAATTTCGTCATATAACATAGTGTCTCGACACTAAAATCTCTCTCATTATCTCTTTGTTTAACCAAAGCCAATAATAATATACCTGTGTTTAAGGTATATCACAGAAGTATAGCACATAGACGTCGACTCGCCTCTCAGTCACTGCCCGCGTTTAGGGGGACGCACAAAGACCTCCACTTCCGGGTCACCGGTCACCCGTGAATATTGATTGAGCTACTTTTTACCACAGCCCCTAATTGTACGCATACTTATAGTATTTTTAGTTCTAGTGCTGGGGAGGGACTGCCAGCTGTAGTTCAGGAGATTAAAATTTTAACATTTTTTTTAGCTTCACGCTGTATCCCACACATAGCAGGGTAAGCAAAGGGAACCAAGGAACCTAGTGTTAAGACACTCCGTTTACTTTTAACATTTCCGTTCCCCACAAATTCAAACATTATTAGGTTTTTATATCTATATACCTTTAGCTAAAACGATTGCGTTCTTGAATGACATCACATCACATCGATATGGAACATGGACATGGACATGACATGGAAAAATATGGCTAATATAAAGGCTCCTTGGGGGCGGGGAAATCAGATATTAAGATTTTGGAGTGCACGCAAATGAAATCACTATAATTGTATAAAAATTTTACGTAGCGAACTCGAACCCGTAACTCATGGAAAACGTCCAGGCATAATAGCCAATTAAGCTATACGTTCTTATCTATATTTACACAACTTCATTTTTTTTAACATCTCGCTGTATTCCGCATATAGCAGGGCAGGCAGAGGGAACCTGAGAATCTAGTGTCAAGACACTCCGTTCCCCACTTTCCGCCGAATTGTGCTGAGTGACGGAACTCAGCGCCGCGCTTTGCCTTATTACTAAACCCAGGAAATGAAAATACTAAGCTTATATTTCCTGTAGTGGGAATCGAACCCACAACTTATCGCGTTTACGCACGCTTTTTACACTGCACCACGACACTTATTTATATTTTGAAATTTCTTTTTTTTTCTTTAGTGTATAAAAAACATTTTTAAAATGTTATAAAATCGTAGGACGCTGTCAGTAAAATTGATTGCTTTACTTTTACTCCGGATTTTTGGAGAGCAAATCGTGAGATGTCAGCTTAGATGGCTAGGGCGTTTGGACAAAAATTCAATACGTAACTTTTATAACGATTTCTATATTTTATACACACTAAAATATTTTTATATATCTTTCGCTTCACGCTTTTTCTCGTATAACAACAAGGTAGACGGACTTAGTGTCAAGATACTCCATTAGACATACAAATTAAAAGGCAAAACTTAACACCACGCTCTCTCATACCAGGGCGGAGAAATTTAAACATATCCATTCATGTAACATAATCTTCTCTCTCTATACTACTCTGTCAGGCATAAAGCGTGATGTTATGTATGTTTATCACGTTTTCGTCGACGCTTACATGAGAAAAGCCAGTGTTAAAATCGAACCTTGAACGTCCAAAAATCTAGCTAGACAAAATCAAAAACCAATACTGCCTTTGAAGTCAGATGCTATCCCACTGCGCAACCGCCTTTTTTAGTAGTTTACAAAGATATACGCATAAGAGTAAAACATAAAATTTAAACACAGTACTCAAGGTGAGGTTCCGCATTACCGCACCGTATTTGGGAGTAACATACATACACATACATACATGGACCGTGAGTAATAAGACTTGTATGGGCAGAGCTTTACTATATTTGTTTTATCGTTAATTATTATTTACATTTACTACTGGGTTTTGTCTCATGGTCATGTTTGCTTTTAGTGGCGCCTTAACGACGGGCAAATTTTTTTTTAGCTTCACACTGTATCCCGCACATAGCAGGGTAGGCAGAAGGAATCAGAGAAGCTAGTGTTAAGACACTACGACGAGACGTTCTCTTTCCGTTCCCTGCTTTCTGCCGATTTAAGGCATTTTGTGCTGATTGGAATTGAATTTTAGGTATAAATATAGACATATCATATGATCAAACTACATAATTAGAAAATCAAAGACACTTATAAAAATTAGTGTTAATAATAAGATATTTTTTTATAAGGATTTAAATATCAAGTAAAGAACGGAGTGTCTTAACACATCGGTCCTCAGGTTTCCTCTGCCTACTCTGCTATATGTGGGATACAGCGTGAAACTAAAAAAAAAAAAAAATATCACTAATAAAATATCTATAATAAAAGTATAATTGACATTATAACAAAATCAAACAAACTTCAAACAAAAAGCACTAAAAAAAAAATATTACGAATAACTCAAAAACCACTCATCACATCTTAACTAAATTTAAAAAGGACCATCATGAGAAGCACTAGCTATCATATAAAGAAACAATCATCAAAATTAGTTCACCCAGTTAAAAGTTATCATATAATACGAGTACACATAAAACAAATACAATCGAGTTGAGAACCTCCATTTTTTCGAAGTAGGTAAAAGAGAACATCTATCGGACATCAAGTGGCTATCTTCTCAACAGAACTGCTCTCATAGAAACATTTCGTATTGAACTAATAACAGTGACCTTTGCATGTTAAATTTATTCCACTCCGCTCAAGTGCTTGCGAAGGCCTAATTGACTAGAGCATACTTGAAATTGATTTCAAATTTGGTTTAATTAACGGTTACTAGTACAAATTTCAATTTCTATTTCCGTACTATTTTTCTCTACTTTTTCTACTTAATGTGAATTAAAGGTAAAGTAAGAATGAAGAAGAACGTGGTCAGGTGAGAAAGATAGTCGTTAATGAAGCAAAGGTGAACTGCAAAAAGAGAGAAAGGTAGAAGAAGACCTAAGTTGACCTTCGAGAACACAGTATCAATTATGCTGGAGGAAGGTCACATAAAGAGCATGAGGACTGCCCGGAGGACATGTAAGAAGAGGTTAATGACTGTGGACGAGGCGAAAGACGTATGCAGAGTCGTTGCGTTACTTTCCACTCCACTACCACGGTAGGGATAATATATGAAGCTAAGTAAGTAAATTAAAATTTGTTAGGTGGTAGGAGGTTCGTCCTCCGACTGGCTCGCGACCACTATCATGTCAAAGACGAACCGCCAAATATCTAATGATGTGTTCCGGTTCGATGGCATGTAAGCCAGATTTTCCCCTTTCCCATCCATCCTTTCCCCAAAATGTGGTGGTTCTGATAGTGGACTACTACATTGTCCCCCCTTCCATCAGTATCCTCTATGTTGGCAACGCATCTACAACATCTCTGGTGTTGTAGATGTCTATGGGCGAAGGTAACCACTTACCATCAGGTGGTCCTTCTGCTCGTTTGCCGTCCGTTATCAATAAAAAAAAAAAAAAGAAATTAAAAACGTATTACTTTACACCTATTATAATAATACATGCTGTATCCACCTAAAAGAAAATGCATTTAGCTTTAAGATTTAATCTGTACTTTCTCTTTTTTTCTAATAATGTTTAGGGTCTTTTTAACTGGTGAAATTAAACAAACAAATTCTATGCAAAGTATTTTATCAGTATGATAGATCCCACTAATTAATAAGCAATATCTTTACCAAGCAGTTTAACACATAGCAGGGTAGGCAGCGAGAATTATATCAAGACACTCCGATCTCCACTCACCAATCAAATTTGAAACTTGACATGTTGTCAAATGGCTTGAAGTGTCGGAACACGCTGCGTTGTATTTAACCAGAACGGGGCAAATGAGATTAAGCTCGATATAATTCCCCAATATGGGGATCGTGTAGACACCCAATGCGTTTACTGTTCGACACTGACCATGACCACGATTTCCTGAATATCTTAAAATAAATGATTGAAGCAGGTGAAGAAATAATACTATAATACTTCAACGAAATGTATTGCGTGTTTATGAAACAAAACTTATTCTTGTTGTACAAAAAATCAAGAGGCAGTGTTGCCAACTTACAAAAAATAATAAACAAAGAAAGGTGTGGTTACATTGTACCAATTCTACAATGATAATTTAAGAACATAACTTTTTTCTCTCCAATTATAAAATAGATCAGTGCAACTAACAAAATACAATACAATATGTCAAAATCACGAAAGAAAAATAATTAAAATTCCCCAAATATATTAGAAACAATTATATAATCAATGCTAAACTAAAAAACAACCAAACTCCTATAATATATCAATCAGTGTTCATTTCAAGTGAACCATAACAACACAAAGTATTCACCGTCTCGTTCATTTGGTTCTAAAAACGTAATGTTTACATTTAGTAATGCACTTTGCTTTCCGGTACAAGAAGAATATTTTTTATTGGCATAATAATTTCTTTCCTTTAGCCTTCTTCCGAAAAAGCGTAGTATACAGAGAGAACGTAGAGAATGATCACTCCGTCCGAGATTCCGCCCATTTTTCTAAAGTGACAGATCTTATCGAAAAACTGAAATACTAACTATCAAATAATTATTCTATGTATAATCTCTATCCTCACTAATATTATAAATGCGAAAGTAACTCTGTCTGTCTGTTACGCTTTCACGCCTAAACCACTGAACCGATTTTGATGAAATTCGGTAGGAAGATGAAACTGTAGTTAGGAAAGGACATAGAATACTTTTTATCGCGAAAAAAATGGTAGAAGGGGATAAAATAAGGGATGAAAATTTGTATAGAAGTTCCTTATTGTCAAACATAAAATCATGTAAAATTGTTCAACTGTTGACAATTTTCACACCTAAACCACTTTACCAATTTTGACAAATAGTCTAGACCTTGGGAAATACTACTCACTTTTACTCCTTACCACGTTGCGCGATATAACCGAATTCCACGCGGGCGAAGCCGCGGGCGGAAAGCTAGTATGTTTATAAAACGCTTGCGTTAGAATTTTATCACGTAGGCTCCTTAAGGTATAGGGGAGTACTGAGAGAGAATTTCTTGAAATTCCTAAAACGTCGAATTTCCTGAAATTCCTGGAAAGGGAAACTCACGAGATAGGAGATTTTACCTTTTGTAGTTAAGGCAAATTTAGAGGCGGGTTTTAAATGCTCAAATATTGCTATATTTTTTCAAGAACTAAGTATAACACTATTAAGTAGTAAATTCTAGTATAAAGTTCAATATTCGACAAATATTAACGTTAATATAGGTAGTTTAAAGATCAACGACCCCTCTTCCATTCCCTTCCCTTGCGTGACAAAGTAAAACATATTTATTAACCGAGTGACAAAATGACTAACTTAACTAATATAAGTGACATAATTCATTAACAACTGTGCCTAATGTCACGTTCATTCAATTATTAACGTACTTCAAATGGAGGATTTTCAATTCGATTGTATTTTTGTTTTAATGAGTGTTATCAATTGTTGTCAATTGTTTTTCGAATAACTTTTTGCTGGATGAACCGATTTTGATCATATTTTTTTATATGATAGCTAATGCTTCTAATTAAAATAACAAATTTGACCATCGTTTAAATTAACATGGTAAGAAGTGGGACAGTGTGACTGTTAACGCGGTGATTATGGGTTCAATACCCGCTAGAGAGAATAATAATATTTAAAATTATTATTATTTCTCCGCTCTGGTAAGACAAAGCGCAGCGTTAAATTCCGCCACTTAACACGCAATGTCTCGAATTCAGACAGAAAGTGGAAACGGTAGTGGTATCAACACTTCTTACTGACTACCCTGCTATGGGACAAAAGGCGTCAGTATAAAAATATCTTCAATCTCGCTTATAAAACTTCCTTTACTGACTGACTGACAAACAACATACAGGCCGAAACTACTGCACATATATATCTGAAATTTGGCATGTAGTCTCCTTGGGTAGAGTGTCGAGGAGTACTAAGAGAGGATTTCTCAAAATTCATACGTAAACAGTTAAAACGATATTTTATGTTTTATAGTCCACGTAAATGAAGTCGCAGGATATGGCTAGTGTTGAGTTTTTTTAAAAATGGGGGTTTACAAATAATGAATATGTAGCTACCAGTGGCGAGGCGTCCATACAACTACATTCCCATCGGCTTGCCTAACTTTTCAAAGTACAAATATGAGACCTAAAAAAGCTCGCCAGGAAAATGTAAAGTTCGAAAAAACAAGGTGTGAGAGCAAAAAAAAAGGTCGCCAGGAAAATATTGGGCATGAAATTGCAAAAAAACAAGCTCTGACATCTCTCTCGCTCTGACGTGAAATTACGAAATATATCGGCTTCCCTAAATATACATCGGCTTCCATTAATTTACCGGCTTGCCTAACACAAAATATCACCCCACGCCACTAGTAGCTACATGGTATAAAAGCATATATATGACATAGTGGTTTCAGAAACAGCATATAGACCGACTAGACTATTCTGAAAAGAGGAATAAAACTGGAAGTATGCAAAAAGTAACTTTAATTACACAACACACAAACAAGTAGTAATACCTTAAAAGGCAGTGGTATGTATTGAATCTGGTTTATAATTACCGCCCTTGAACGTGAACGAGAATTATCGTAACTTTAAGTAATGCATATTTGTAAAGCTTTCGTGTCGCAGTGGGACGGGGACTGCAAACGCGATTGGTGGTGGGTTCGATTCCCAGGGAATGATTATATTTATTAAGATCTATGATTTTACTCATATTAAATGAAAGTATATTGCGACCAACCCGATTAATTGTGTATATTTTGGTATTCGAAAATACATTTTTGGAAACCCGACGTTTCGAACACCTTACAGTAGTAGTCCGCGGTGGTTGTCTACGTGCTATTTAATAAATGACTTTTTTTTACCTTCACGCTGTATCCCGCATATGGCAGGGTAGGCAGAGGTAACCTAAGAACCGACGAGTTAAGACACTCCGTTCCCTACTTTCCACCGAATTACGGCATTGCGTGCTGAGTGGCGGAACTCAACGCCGGCCTTTGCCTTGTTAACATAATATAAATAAGATAACAACTATATGATGATGATTGTTAACATAATATAATATGAATAAGACTAAACGTGGCGTTGAGTTCCGTCAATAAATATGCAATATCTCGACTTCTACAGTGCATAATACGGAATAAGGCGTGAAGCTAAAAAATAAAGTATCTTATACAAGATACCATCGTGAAAAAGTTCAGAAACATATCAATTGAACTCACGACTAACTAACCTATAACGTTTTACTGGATGACCCAATTATGATAAATCTTTCTTTATATGATAGCTAGCGCTTTTGATATGGTTTTTAATATAATTTAAATGTAGTAATGTTATGACCAGTACTTTTTGAGTAATTCGTAATAATTGTGTTTTCTTTTTTATTAAAATTTGATTAAATGTAAAGATTCATTATAACATAACGATAAACCAAAGCCTTATATATGTATGAATATTTCCTATATGAGTGTCACGTCGGTACAAATCGATATTGTACCACGCTCCACGTCCACAAGATAAAGGGGACCATAAACTAGGAACTAAATAAAGAATAAAATAGTATCTCATGTTATATACCTTTATATTTATTCTATAAGAAATACTTTTTGCAGGGTAAGTAGGCAGAGAATGTAGTGTTAAGACACTCCGTTCGCCACTTTCACGTTTATAAGACATACTAATTCTTATACATAGGTGGTGAGTTTCAAATTCAGTTTTCTATGCATATATTTTATCTTTTTGAGTTTCAAATTCCATGAATAAAACTTTATCTTTCCTTTTCTCCTGTTTCATGCTATCAATTTTTAAGAGCTTGACTTGAATACGTATTTATATTACCATTTACAACAACTTGTTATTTTTTGCGTAAACCAACACCCCGCATTAACGAGAGCTTCTAAATTAAAAAAAAAATCAATTTAATCATTACCCCGAATGAGTATCGAACCCAGAACCACTCGCATTTATAGTGCTGACCCACTGCGCCACAACGGCAACTACCAGATATAAATAATATTCCATAATAACATGTACTAGCCTATTAATGTTAATAAATTTTAAATGTCACTCCCACACCATATACGTGTCAGTTCATAATCGAGAAACAACATCATTTTTACGACATGTTATTTAAAACAGACGTAGAAATTTGAACAAAAAAAAAATCGACTTAAAATAAAATGCACTAAAATGTGAAATTACAAATAACTCGAAAACTATTTGAAAATGGGATCGCTTTAGAAGCGTTAGCTATCATATAATAATGGAATCAAAACTGGTCACCCAGTAAACTTATGCAGTAGCACACAAAGAAATACACAAAAATAAGTTGTAACAAGCATATAAGAATTTCGACAATTTCGTAACTAGATACGTACAGCTTAGCGTTCAGAGCGACTGGACGGTTTCCATCGAAGAGGCGTGGGTTTGAATCCCGTCACGTTTAATTGTCTTTTTTTGTGACGAATTTTCGTTACACTCTCACTTAAAACTAAAATAATAAATCACCATACACCTAATATCGTAACACAGCTGTACACACAGTATTGCTACACTAAAGCACTACGTAGGCGTTGTATGACTCATACAACAAACAATTATACTAACTACCTACATGTTTAATCATACTTGTATTACATATTTTAAATATCTTCGCTTTGTTAAGACCAATATGGTACAGTGGGACTGTAATCGCAGTACGTAGATTCGATACCCAATCGGGGAATTTGGTAAGACACAGCGCGACGTTGAGTTTCGTCACTCAATATGAAATCTCTCAATTTCGGGCGCAAAGAAACTGCCAACAGAGTGTCTTAACACTAAAAGTTATTTTTTGAAATACGCTTCTATTAACTTCACGTGTATTTATGGTTATAATTCTGACCTATTCTGATCTGATCTGATGATCTATTCTGACCTACTTTTTACCATTTATTTGAAAATTTGCACATGTGTCCGAGTCCGAGGACAATATTTTTATACTATGAAACTAAATCAAGATAGATTTAAGATTATTATAAGCGTGTTTCTTTGAGTTCAAATTAAAAAAAAAAACAACTCTATTATTATAATTTTCATATAACATAGCAATGCTAATAGCGCTGCACACTACATTGATATGATGTCACTAGATAAAATTTTATTTACACAACGATATTGTAAAGTTGTTTACTTTATTTAAAAACCTCCATGACGCAGTGGTCACAGATTCAATTCAATTTAAAAAAAAATGATTTATTTATATAAACTCTGTGAGCTCCAATACTTAGTGGAATGATGATTGACTGGAAGCATAATTGTTGTGGGTTCAATCTTTATTATGGGTAATAGTTATTTTTAAATTATTCTCATTTCTTCACTCCATTAAGACAGTTGATATAACATATTAACCGAATTAATCGTGTATGTTTTACCTGTCTTCCTGTGACCACGGACTACTGTAAAGTGTTCGAAACGTCAGATTTCCAAATAGAATATACGCGAGTAGTACAAAATAGCTTCATTTAATAGTGTAAAAATGGCGAAAATAAAAGATCTCATTACAGTTGATATAACAATTAAAATACTTTATTTTATCTAAAAATAGTTAATCGAAGTATATGTAAAAAAAAAAAAAAAATGAGGCTATTGCAGCACAGTGGTACTGTACCTAACAGTAAAGACAATAGTTATGGATTCTATGTCTTAACCTAGACAAAATGCGGCGATGAATTCCGACACTCAACATGCAATTAGGTCAATACTTCTTGACCTCTAGAATGGAGTGTTTTGTCACTACATTCTCTATAAATTGTGGAGTTTCTTTTCAAAAGAAAAGAAAACAATACATATACTTTAGTTAGTAAAAAAATTGTAAACTCTCATGCGAGTTACATAAGAATATCAAATTAAAAGTTATGATAAGTCATTATTAGGAACAAGCAGACTTTCTAACACCCACTAAGTTCTTTAATGCCTGTGTTATTCTGATGTATTAACTATATTTTTGTATAGTTTATAAATTTCATCAAGATTTGTTCAGTAGATTTTTTCTGGGTTTTTCTGGGAAAGTGTAACAAATATCCACTAACTTTTGTATGTATAACATTATATAATTATGGTGGAAAGTGGTGAACGGAAATCTTAAGAGTATAGTGTCTTAGGACTAGGTTCTCAGTTTCCTACCCTGCCAGTGCAGATACATCAAAATACTTTAATTTTATCTATGTTATTACATAAAAAATTGAAATGTGATTTTCATTTTGAAGCAAAAAATGTATAAGAAGATGGACGCTGATCAGACACAGATACAAGTTTAACTTCTGCTAAAGTACAATTTTTCAATAATTCCAAAATAAATTTTATTTATTTATATATTTTTTTTAAATATTCTGTATAAAAATTAATTAAAATTAATATAATTCTACATTAAAAAATAATTTTACTAATATAGCATACATAATACAACTCATAGTTACTTAACAACTGTACTCAGTAAGCCGAGTGCCATTGTTCCTAACTTGTGAACAGCTGCTCAAATCAATTTACAGTTATGTTGTAATACAAAGAAAAAACACCAGATTCTAACATGAATTACTTATTTTAGTACAGAGACATCGTCATTGCATTGTCGCTGTGGGATAGTGTCTGACTGTGAATGCAAGCCATAGTTGGTTCATTTCCGATAAGGGTAATGATTATATGTATTTGAATTATTCTCATATCTCTGCTGTGGTTGACAAAGGCGACGGCGTTGAGTTGCGCCAATTAATATGTCATAGTGTCTAGGCCAGTGATTCTCAACCTTTTTTTGTTGCGGCACATATTTAACGAATTCAAAATTCGGTACCCAATTAAAAAGATTAAACTTTTATTTACTAACTACAAAACACCATATAATTTGAAACTTGCAATTTGGCAGCACACAAAAGTGCCGCAGCACAATGGTTGAGAATACCTGGTCTAGGCACTGGGTTTTCTTATAAGGATAGTTATATGGGATAGTGTAAAGCTGCTTTTAGGTTTTATTTTCATGTATTGTAAGCAGTATTTATAAAACTTAATTTACTTTAGTGAGAAATTTCTAATTAAACATTGTAATATTAAATGAGGCCTTAAAAATTAATTTAATTAATATTTAGGTCATTAAAATAATAAATGACTATGCTTCATACATATTATTATAAACACATTTCCCTTTGTCTGTTAATAATTGTTCAGTGTTTACAAATTACACAGTAAGCAGTTCTAACATCATTAGATTGCAATAACTTGCAAGGTACAGAGGTAATTCATACACTCATCTACTGGCCAATTATTTTATTTATAATAATATCCTACAAAGTTCTTAGAAAAAAATACGATTTAATCATTAAAACTAATGATTATTATATATTCAAAAATAAGTTGTAACAAATGTATAAGAATTTTGACACAGCTGGATAAGAATGCAAGGCTTGCTTAGCTTAGCAAGGCTTACTGTGTTTAGATTTTTTTTGTTTCCTAAAAGTGGTTTTCAATTCCTAAGTGTGTGATTAACACTTTAAACTAATTTTATGTTAACCTAAACTTTATAACAACAATACTTATTCTGATATTGTGTCCATTGGCAATAACTTAGTGTCTCTGAAAGGGAAGTTAACTTGTGTAACTTTATGTTAGCTATAATGTTGTAAACAATTATTTACATCATCACGATATTACGAAAGTTTCCAAATGGCAAAACTAATGTAATACAGCCATTTGTACGTCCGTTGCTTGAGTAATTTTTGTTAAGTAAATATTTTCTCATGCTATAATTTGAGATGGGAAAAGCAGGGTGAACGAACGCGAGGTCACAGCCGGAACGATACCCAGCGTGGAGTACCCAAGTTGGATGCTCAGTTAGTCAAATTAAATGATTTTAACCGGGTCAATAGCGTATTAGAAATAAATTTCTGGGAACCTGACATTACAAACAGCAATATTTACAGTAGTAAGACCACGGTACAGGTAGACTTTTAGTTATACAGTAGACAGTGGTTACTTATTCTTCCGTAACTTACCAACAGTTGAGTTTCTTTATCGCGGAAAGGTCAGATTGTTTAGATCTAGCGATCACCATCTCCTCCGTGAGTCGGGCCATTGCACTGCACTGCACGTTATTAAGAGCCAATTTAAATAATCACTGGTTTAGATCGGAGAGAGGTCGCGGCCGCTCATCTTATGTATCACCACCACACGACTGTACGCGACGGCGCGTGGAAAAAACTGAAAAGTGAAAAGAAAACAAAAGCGCTCGCTTGAAGACGTTTACGTCGTTTTTGTGTCGGATACTTGTAGTGTAATAAATTTGATGTGGATTGTGGTTATAAAATTTTATCGTATATGCTTATCGTGCCATTATTTGTTTTATTGTGGCAATTATTACTATTGATGGGTATAAAATACAAAGTTGTAACTGATTAAAATAATTGATAAAATTATTAATTAGTATTTATATTAAATATCTAAAGAAGATTTCTTATTAGATAGCCGAAAATTTAAAGAAAATGAAATTACGTAATTAATTAATAAATTATGAATTATTTGTAGATTCACCAACTTATAGCTAAAAATTTAAAATAAAAGTAGAAAAATTTTCTACTTTTATTTTGAACTGTTGATGACAAAAATAAGTGCCCATACATAAGAATTCAAAATAATAGAAATATATTTCTATTATATTTTTTCTATACATTTGAAAGTAAATGTCATAATTTTCTTGTACTAAACATACAGAAAGTATTGATTCGCGTATCCAATTTTTAAAATTGACACTTAATATATCAGTATTGACATTGACATTTAGTTAATCGAGTTGCATTTTTACGGTACATTATGCTATTCTAAAACATAAATACTTATTTTTATATTAAAAATGGATACAAACGATGTATCGGAAGACAAGGACAGTGGACCTGAGGTTCAGTTAAACCTACCGGGCTCTGTAATCAGCCGCATCGAAGAGTTGATGGGAGGAACGGAACAATTTGATAGTGAAGAAGTTAGTTGAAACATATTCTTACATTTTTTTTTAGCTATAACTTATTTATTCTAATTAAATTGCTTATGTGTTTTTAGACAATTATTTTTTTTGCTTCATGCGGGCATATAAGAGAACTAGCTAAAGAGAACCTGTCAAGTGGAAAGTGTAAAGACACTACGTTCTCCACTGTCTCAGTTCATGTTAAGTGGCGAAACTTAACATCACGTTTTATCTTACCAGACCAGAAACTAAGAAGGAACATAATTTAAATATATTCATTCCGCCGAGTGAGAATCGAACCCACAAACATTCAAATTTATAGTCGGACAGTGTCCATTGGTGACACAAGTAAATACGTATATATCTGAAAACTTAAATAATCTTACCTTAAAAGAATTTCCTTAATAAATTATTTAACGCTTTACAGTTTGATGCAGTAGCCTACATAAACAGAGTGTTTCCAACTGAGCAATCTCTGTCTGGAGTAGAATCAGCAGCGGCAAGGTGTGAATTCCGTCTGGCGAGTGTACAACATGACATAAGGAGACTAGTGCGAGCTCAGCATGACCAGAGAGTGGCAGGACATGAGGCACTTTTGGATGCACAGCAATGTATTACTGAATTAGCTTTACAGGTAACATTTATTTATTTAGATTTCATTCTCTTTACCATAAAAATAGAAGCCAGTTTTATTAAAATACTTTTTATTTTTATAAAGTGGAAATCTTTATCTTTTTGCCATGTTTGTGTAGTGGTTTTGTGTTGTGCTGATCTAGTTTTTATCAGCTATTTCTACAATACTGTCAACTAACTTTTGTTCAGTGCTATGCTTTTGCCTTTTTATGGCAGGGCCAAACTTTTTAGTCTTTAGTGGATAATTATACTATATTTGAAAATACATCCATACATACATAGCTTCACGCTGTATCTTGCATATAGCAGGATAGGCAGAGGGAACCTAGTGTTAAGACACTCTGATCCCCACTTTCCGCTGAATTGAGGCATTGCATACTGAGTGGAGGAATTCAAAGGAGGAAAAATAATTTGGAAAATCCAAAAGTAGGCTCCTTAGAAAGTGTAGGGTAGCAATTAAGAAAAGATTTCTCAAAATTGCTATGAAAACAGAAAAAAATGTGAATTTCCAAACACAGTCATATTAATAATACTAGGTGTATTGTATAATATAAATCAACCTGCTAATAAATATAATATTTTTTTTATCAATTTCAACTAATAATTAGTTTATGAATTATAAACCCTACTTCTAGGTAGCTGATATAAACAAAAAAGCAGAGAGAAGTGAAAGTATGGTAAGAGAAATAACAGCTGAAATAAAACAGTTAGACTGTGCCAAGTGGAACCTTACAGCGGCCATCACTGCATTGAATCATTTGCACATGTTGGCCGGAGGAGCGGCTTCCTTGAGGACTTTAGCGGAAAAGAGACAGTATAAAGAACTGGTGTTACCGTTGCAAGCTATTATGGAGGTGTGAGATAAATTTTGTTTCGGTTTACTTTTATTTAGCTATTGAGAGGCTAGTTGTGGAGGCACTATTTAAAATTCAGTATCTTCATTTCCTTGCTCTGGTAACTAGGCAAAGAGCGTCTTTGAGTAGCGCCATTCAGCACGCAATGCCTGAATCGGCAAATCAGTGAAAGTGGGAAATGGAAATGTTAATATAATGTAGTGTCTTAACACTAGTTTCTCAAGTCCCACCATCATCACCAACATCAGTTCAAGCTTCTCTCTTGATAAAAAATCCATGGATTAACCATGAAATATTAAAAATCTTCATTTTTCAATAACAAGATTACCCATCTATAACTCTCCATGTTTCTCTTCAGGTACTAGAGCAGCTAGAAATGTACCGCGACATCCGCGAACTGAACGCGCTCCGAGACGAGGTGCACGCCATACGCGCGCAGCTCGCCACGCAAATACTTGCTGACTTCAAGGAGGCTCTTACTGGTTATTATTTATATAAATATATTGTTTACTAGCTTCTCCCAAGGGTAGGAGATGTTTTACTACAATAAATATCTTATGTCACTCTCACGCCCCATAAATCCATATTAAGATATTTTTTTTACGACTACGACTACCTACGACTACGACTACCTGATAGTATCTTAAGACTATGGCGAGATCCTCACCGACTGACTCTTTTTTCTTTTTTTTTCTCTTTTTTTAAATTTATGAGCAGATTAGCGACAGTTATCAAGGCGTCTCATATTGCTAAGCTTGATGATCACTACCCCCATGAGGGCGTCGTCATGTTTGGCGATGGCGTATCTGAGGCAGTGCTCAGCGGTTGCCTTCCCCGAAGCCCCCATATTAAGATATTAATTTGAATAGTCAAGTAGTAATATTATTTTTTTACACATTTTTTTTTAGCTTCACGCTGTATCCCGCAAATAGCAGGATAGGCAGAAGTAACCGGAGAACCTAGCGTTAAGACACTCCGTTATCTTTTAACATTTCTGTTCGTGCGTGCTTTAAGAACGAAGTAACTTGAGACTGCTTTATTCTCTTCTCTCTTCTTTCAATACAGGTAGTAGTAAAAGCAACATATCGCCTCGTACTCTAAGCGAGGCGTGCGCTGTTGTAGACGCGTTAGAACCTAAAGTCAAGCAAGACCTTATTAAGTGGCTCATCTCTCTGCAATTACAGGTCAGTATTTGTAAAAAAGGGAGAATTCAGACCATTATTTGATATTTATAGTTAATAGTTATATTATTCGGCGGAAAGTGGGGAACGGAATTGTTGAAAGAGAACGGAGTGTCTTAACACTAGGTTCTCTGGTTCCCTCTGTCTACCCTGCTATATGCGGGATACAGCGTGAAGTTAAAAAAAAAATAGTTATATTAACTGAATTCGGCGGAAAGTGAAACGGAGTGTCTTAACACTAGGTTCCCCCTGCCTACCCTGTTATATGCGGCATACAGCGTGAAGCTATGTATGTATGTATGTAGTAGAAATTTGTAAAAATCTCTCTACAGAGATGCTAACTGTTGTATTTATTAGGCGTTTGGTAAAGTTAATAATTTACAACAAAGCCATATCTATTATTATTATATACTTTTATTAACACTTTTTGACACACAAGACTAAGTAAAACAAAGACAATACGCTTAAGCAAGAGGGAGGCCATGACAGATTATATTAAAGAAACTAAAAATTATAACATTTACCACAGATTACAAAACTGACAATAAAAAAATGTGGTAACAAGCTTATTGGAAAATCGGCGTAACGCAATAAGTATGGCTTAGCTTAGTCAGAAAGGTACAGTAAACAAGAAGTGCGGGTTCGATATTTTATTTTTTTTATGGTTCCCGTCATCCAGGAGTACGAGCACCTGTTCTCGTCCTCCGAGGAACAGGCGTGGGTGTCGCACGTGGAGCGTCGGTACGCGTGGCTGAAGAAACATCTACTGCGGTTTGAGGACTCCCTGGCACTCACCTTCCCGCCCTCCTGGAGGCTCAGTGAGAGGATCGCGCTTAGGTTTTGTAAGGTATTGTTATATTAACTATCCCCGTTGACGCGTTAACAACGCGTTGTCTTTAGCAATGTATGTATATGCACTTTGTATAAACATGGATATAGGAAATTTATATTTTTCTTTTATAATAATATATCAGAAATATATTAAATTATCAAAATAAATATCACTCACACTATGAATATGACATGTTGCTAAGGAAAAGTATATTTTACATGTCAATCGGACTACCAGTTATTATTAGTCACTAAGAACATATGGGTCGTACTTTTTTAAAGATTTTTCCACTGTATTTTTTTTTTTATTATTTTATCAATTTCATTTATCTTATAGCACGAAATCGGCGAAATCCCAAAACGCATGCATGCATTCAAAAAACGATAAAAATAATAAAGCAAAATATATAATTAATAATTTAATTTAGTTATTTTAATAAGCTTCTTCCACACATTCAGATAACAAGACAAAACCTAAGCGAGATAATGCAAGCGCGTCGCAACGA
>JAKGSA010000702.1:12129-121944 GCA_033558755.1 Philaethria dido
TCTCGATGAAATGAAGTGAAGATGGAAAACGGAGTGTTTCTTCACTAAGTTTCCTGGTACACGCAGAGAAAAAAAAAATTTACAAATATCATTATAGAAAATAATGTTTTTTTAATGTTTAAATAAACCAAATAGAAGTATAAGGAAAACGTTATGCGGAACCCTTTGACCGATTTAAAGGAGCCTTTAATAAATTTTCTTTCACTTTACTTACTTTATTGACGTACACAAATAATGTGAGTGCACTTAGTGGTCTCAAATATATAAGAAAATACCGAATGTACACAATAGCGGTCCGCCGAGGTATATTGGAAAACCATGTTACATTGCCTCGAGCCGCGATGATTGCTTACCTTATCGTAAGGGAAATCTAATAAATCCTTGAAATATACGCTCTTAATCACATTTTCAATAGTGATTTTCTGTTTTGAGGCCTCAACGGTATTGCTCTTTTTGAGTTTTACATGTATTTTTATGTAATACGTGTGTTTTTCGGGTCATTTTGAGCTTTTAATTTGTTTTATTTTATAGAATTATTTAATAATATATTCATTACATATTATAACACATTAGGTACAAAAATAAACTGGCTGAGCAAGGTTATCTGGGGTAAATTGGGAATACTGCCGCACCCTTACATTAGAGTGACTTCAAGCTAAAGGTGTACTATTTATGTACTTGTATTAATTAATAGCAAAATTAAATATTAATTTAGTAAGATAGAAAATTTTCCACGTGATACAATGCACTATTGTATTGTAAAGTTATTTTTTTTAACTTCATGCTGTTACCCGCATATAGCAGGGTAGCCAGAGGGAATCAAAGAACCTAGTGTTAAGACACTCCATTCTCATTCAACAATTCCGTTCCCCACTTTCCGCTGAATTGAGGCATTGCGTGTTGAGTGGCGGAATTCAATGCTGCGCTTTGCCTTGTTACCAAACCCAAGAAATGAAAATACTAAATTTTACATTTTCTGGAGGAAAATACTATATTTTACATTTCCTGGATTAAATCAAACTCACAACCTGTCGCGTTTACAGTCGCACGCTTGTGCCTCTGTGCCACGACAGGCGTATTGTAATGAAGAAAAAAAATCCAGTTCGTCTCTGCACGGTAAATGCTTACAGATAAAAACAACATAAGATTTCTTTTTATTTATACGATACAGAGTAAAGTGATAAGTCACCTAGTTTTCCGTCTTCCCCAAATTAAAAAAAGAATGTACATTGAACGGTGGATATCAAAAATATTTAATTTGGTTACATTTCAAGTAACAATTATATTACTCTGTGGCATTGGCGAGATGTGCACGGTTCAGGATAGAAGTACGAGACCAATAAAAAAAGGTCGGCACGAAAATGTGAAATTTCTAAATACCTTCAAAAATTACCGGCTTCCCTAAATATATGTACCGGCTTCAATTTTCACCCCGCGCCACTGCTCTGTGGGGAAATCGAACACACGACAATTGATAATTTAGTCAAACTCTTTAAAACTGCGCCGCGATTATAACAATTTAAAAACATATATTTTATGCTAGTTTTGGGATATTTCAAAGATTTTAAAACCATTTTTTATTGTACCTAACCCCAAAACAAGTGCTAACTCATTAAATAATGATTATTGAATAATATACGGAATTTATTTATATTTACCTAATATTACTAGTAAACTCCAGTTCATAAATATAAGCCATTAATAATCTGTAATTGTAGTGCAATAGGAACTGTAAGCAATCAAACTAATCTGTTGTCAAATAAATGCTGTAAATGATGGTCACGTTCCGATCAACGTGTTTTACGTAATAAGCTATTTGAATATTAAAATACATCAACGAATTACATCTACTGTTGTTGTCATTGAATAATTTATATTTTTTCTGTTTGAATTGGCTAATAGTCCAATTAATTACTGAACATGTGTAAGTATAATAAACGGTGTATTACTTATTTCTTGACTTCCCGCATTTTACGCAACACGCTGAGAGAGCTTAGAACTATTCTGTCTTTACGTTATTTAAATACTTTTTTAACCTGATTTGTTTGATTTATTTGATATTTTTTGGATTCAGTCATTTATTGATCCTTTCAATAAAATACTAACGATTGTTAATATATCCAAATCGGCTTATCAATGTATCCATGCTTTGTGCGAATTTAAAAAATGTTTATATGTCAACTTATCAACTTGGTTACGCTTAGTACGGATTTTTATTACTGTTTGCAAATTTTGGCATACTATGATAGGTTAAGAATTAATCATACTGATGCATATTTTTACTACCGACGCTATCAACGATGACTCATTTTTTTCGACTCAAAGTCAAAGTCAAAGTCAAATAATTTTATTCAAAATAAGAAGTTACAAGCTTCATTTTTTGAACGTCAAATAATTTACCATTATTTTAACTTTCTTTCTTGAATGAATGGAAATAATTTAATTCATACCATATTCTTATAATTTTAATCTAATATCATAATTTCTAGCTGTTACATGACCACTGCGCCACTACACGCCTACTCAGCGTATTTTGAATTAATATATTAAATGTTTAATGTTTCGAATATCTCTTAACCGTCGGTTACTAAAATAAGTGAACCTCTCCTAATTCTACGGTGACAAAGCATTTGTCCGAGCATACCCTCTGTATCAGTGTCACATCGTCTACTGGAGCGGAATGTGCCGGATATGATTGGATCGAATCAATAAATCCAAGCACTCAAGATATGGACGTGGTATCACGTAATTCTATTTACGGGATGAATGTTTTCCACCTCGGGTTGCATCGTGCAAATTTGTCCTGTAAATTCAAAATAAAATAGACAAATGTTTTAAATTTATTTCATACAATTAATGACTTGGTACAACTTTGGTTGGTCTGTTGATTTTCGAGTCGAGATATAGGGTGTCCCAAAATTAACGCAAGATTTGAATTAAATAGAAAATGCCATTTTAGTCTTTTAATAGCGAATGAATAATGAATATAATAGCAAATGGCAGCAAAGTCAAATCTTGCGTTAATTTTGGGACACCCTATAGTATAATTTTCCTGATTTAGTTAGCAACGTAAGCGCATTATATTATTGAATATTATGTTTGGTTTATTTTCATGAGATGACCATTCAAAAAGTTAAATATCACACTTTAAGCATTTAGTATAAAGAACAACCTACAAATTTTAGCCTTTCATACTGGACACGTATGATAAACAATAGAAATCCTTTAAGATTTTGATATTTCATCGTTTAGATCAGACATTCATATGATCGAAAATTTACGAATGAAGAATTAGAATAAATAAGGAAATCATTTACTTAATTATAGTTGGTAGACAAGTTTTTTAACCCCTCATAATTATTTTTACTTAAATATTACAGAAAGCACTGAATATTTTTTTTTTTTAGCTTCACGCTGTATCCCGCATATAGCAGGGTAGGCAGAGGGAACCAGAGAACCTAGTGTTAAGATACTCCATTCTCTTTCAACAATTCCGTTCCCCACTTTCCGCCGAATTGAGGCATTGCGTGTTAAGTGGCTAACTCAACGCCACGCTTTGCCTCGTTACCAAACCTAGAAAATGAAAATACTAAGCTTTAAAGTTCCTGGAGTGGGAATCGAACCCACAACCTGTCGCGTTTACAGTTGCACGCTTGTGTCTCTGCGCCACGACAGGCGTTAATAAAAAATATGGTATTTTGAAATGATATTCAACGTCATAATTAATTAAAATATGTAAGAATTTATTTTAATCATAAATATATTCTCAAAGTGCATAACCGACAAGTACCTTCTACAGTTTTAGAGATGCTTATAGTTTGTCTTTGGTCAAAGTAAGACGTGTTGAAGTATTAGCTTAATGGAATAACTTTACCTCTTTGCTTGGTTCGAAATTTTAAAGTTTACACGTCAACGACTTCAACAAAATTCGAATGTCTAACTGACTTATATACTAATAAATTAGTTTTAAGCTTATAGTACGTTTTGGTTGTACTGCGTGTTAGCTCAATTCAATTTCCTACTAAAATTACTTATGCGTATTACATTTACATTTATTATTTACGTATTATATAGTACTAGCTTTCCGCCCGCGGCTTCGCCCGCGTGAAATTCGGTTATATCGCGCGATATGATAAGGAGTATCCTATAGTCTTTCCCAAGGTCAAGACTATTTGTCAAAATTGTTTAAGTGGTTTATGTGGTGAAGTTGTAAACAGTTAAACAATCTTACATGTTTTATGTTTGACAATAAGGAACTTCCATACAAATCTTCATCCCCTATTTCAACCCTCTCTATAATGTTTTTCGCGATAAAAAGTATCCTATGTCCTTTCCCAATTTTAGTTCTATCCTCATACCGAATTTCATCAAAATCAGTTCAGTGGTTTAGGCGTGAAAGCGTAACAGACAGACAGACAGAGTTACTTTCGCATTTATAATATTAGTAAGGATATGTATCTAATGTCGGTTATTGTTCTACAAGAATGGTACTTACTGCTTTAATAAACAAAATCAAGTACAATTTTTTGTTATTCCTGTAACGGTTGGTGTTCAATGGTGGTTGTGGCTTGAATTTCTCTCCGTATTTGCAGATCGCCCCTCAAAACGGATTATGGTAATATTTCACCATCTTTAACTTTAAAATATATGTCGCTATTTCCTAATATAGTATTACAGTGTACTACTTAAGCATTAAATTTTATATGAGCGTGGTATAATTTAATAAATTACACAGCTTTATTCTCTCACCTTCGCGATAACCTGAATATGACGCACACAACATTAATCATATGGATATAATGTTGTGAAGACGTCACAAATCTTAAGGCTTAAACAATGATGTCATTTTTTTTTAATTTCCTGGTATTGCTGGAAAAAAAGTCTACGACAAAATTAAAATATTTTATTTAATAAAAGTTATTTATTTTTAAACTTAATGAAAAATATACAACTCAGGTAAGACAAAGGATTTTCAACATACGTGAGTGAATGGATTCAGTGTATTCTTTTAATATTCAATTTTCTCTGTTTCTTACATAGTAGGATAGAAAGATATAATGTAGTGTTAAGACACTCCGTACTTGGATTTCCACTCGAACTTGCGACGTTGCTGTTTGAGTGCCTTCATTCACCGCTGCACTTTGTTTGATTCCCGAATGGGAATTGAACGCGCAACAATCGCGTTTAGGTATAGTCAGACCAATGTCTGGAAATCTCACTACGTGACGATGGCCGTGATAAATTTATAAAACTTGGTTGGAATTTAAACATTTTCCAATAACAGTGTAAACGTTTTACTGTGGACTGTGATTCAATCAAGGACTTCCCATGGGCTATTAGGGGATTGGTATCTACGTGCGACAAATCCGTGACTACAATAATAATTATGTTTAGCAAATAATAATAAACAATATCAGTGTCATTTTTGTGTTATTCTTATATATTTTTTGCACTTTTTAAATTAGATTAGTATAAAGTATATTTATAACTATAGACTTAGGTTAACTAACCTGTTTAAATAGTTTTGAGTAATAAAAACTATTTGTATGATAATGGAATGGATTCCAATTTATGTCAAACAACTTAAAAAGTGTAAAGTAACTATATGAAACCACTATACATTACTACTAATAAAATAGGCCATACGCGTATTTAGCCATGGTGTATGAGATAATGGGAAATGTAATAAAGACGCGAGGAGACTCATGAAAAAAAAACATCAACCATACAACATTTAAATGCAACAAGATGAAAATGAAGCAAAACATAGAAGCGCTAATTAAATATTATATAAATTTAATCTTAACATGTTTTCTATTTCATTCAACATGTAATTCAAAAGCTCTTCATTACGAATGTCCTTTGGAATGGCATAAAGCCTTTGTAATTATATAATAGCTTGTTTTCATTAAAATATATTATAAAATATGATGTAAAAATAATTATTTAATTTTCATATTTATAGGAACATATCAGAATAATAATAAACACGCAAGGATTTTACTTAGCGTCTTTCGTTCCTGATAAAAGAAAAGCAAAGTGATTAATGACTAAGAAATTCTAAAGCGAAATAGAACATATAGTAAAAAAGGAAAAATGCTATTGTTCTTGGCCTTTGCGTGTAGTAATGCTTATCACATACTGAAAATTCCACATACAAGCTATAATGTATGTTTTATTTAAGAATAAATAAAGTTTTTGTTATATTGTTAATATATTTACAGATATTATCTGTCGCTTTTCTAAAAATGACATAATTATTGCAATTGCAATTTGACTCAGAACAGAAAGAAAAAAATAAATTTTGACGAAGTAGTCCAATTTTTAAAAAATCGTCACATTCGGCAGAAAGTGGGGAACGGAATTGTTGAAAGAGAATGGAGTGTCTTAACACTAGGTTCTCTGGTTCCCTCTGCCTACCCTGCTATACGCGGGTTACAGCGTAAAGTTAAAGTCACATTCAACATAATATATTATTATATTTACATGAATATTAATTTACTAAAAGAAACAACACAACAAAATAAATATATAGAAAAGAGGTCATCGTGGCACAGTGGGAAAGATTCTGACTATAAATGTAGTTGACTGGTAGGTTCAATTCCCACTCGGCAGAGTGATCATATTTAATATTATTTTCGGTTCTTCACTCTGGTAAGATAAAACGTGGAATTAAACTCCTCCAATCAATACATTATTTCAATTTTAAGCGAAAAGTGGAGAACGGAGTGTCTTAACACAAAGTCTTTTATAATGTATGAATATTTTTTTCCCTATTAAGTAAACTGGCTGTCAATATACTTTCAACATAGTTAGTGGCCCGTAATATTTAACAAGAATCTCGTAAATTTTGTAGTCTCAAGAGCACTGCAAAAGTCAACAAAACATTTCGTAGGGCCTCAGGCTAAATTAATTTCGTCGCAGACCTATTAACTTCAGTCGGTATAAACAGTTTCTTCGTTATCGAAGAAAAATATTTATTAAGTTAAAACATATTATTGATTACTGTAATAACAGTCTCAATATGTGTTTAAATGCTTATATATTTTTATAAACTAAACAATCTACTTTTCCAAAATAGGCACATGAATAATATACCCCTAGTCTTATTATTTATAGTTAAACGATCATATTATATGATCTACCTTTATAAAAAATATATTAAAGCGCGGCGTTGAGTTCCGCCACTCAGCACGCAATGCCTCAATTCGGCGGAAAGTAGGGGACGGAATTGTTCAAAAGAGAACAGAGTGTCTTAACACTAGGTTCTCAGGTTCCCTCTGCCTACCGTGCTATAAACGGGATACAGCGTGAAGCTAAAAAAATTTACATAACGTGAAAGTTATTGTGACTTTAAAACTGAAATTATATTATTGGCCATCGCGGCCATCATTGTGGTTTCGATTCCCACAATGAGGATTGATTAAATTTAAATTATTTTCATTTCCATGCTCCGGTAAGACAAAGTACAGCATTATGTCTCGCTATTTAAGACACAATTTCTTGAATCCTGGCCAAAAGCGACGAACGGAGTGTCATGACACTAGGTTAATTCTAACTGCCATGCAGAATAAAGCACGAAGCTATAAATTATATTAAAAAAGAATTACAGTTTTATTAACATTCATAGTCAACTTTAAAACTTACAGATTACTTACAATAATATTTTTTACTAAAATAGTTCCATGAACGATTATATTCGTTACAGTTTATCCCTTCGTTAAAATATAAAAAAAAAATCTGCAGAGTAGGGGATTAAACGTACATATATTTGGCATAAAGAATTTTACCCGATGAAAGCTTTTTCATATGGAAGGTAAAGTTTAAAGCCAAATTTTTTAAATGAGAAGAATTGAGTGATACAATATTTTTATTGCAAAATCTATTCCATATCGTATTATGTTTTATATATAATTCGTAATAATTAAAGAATTGATGCACAAAGTTTACTTAAATGCATTTTCTCGTAAAGCAGAAAGAGACAAGCTAATGTCAAAATGACTGTATTCTCATTTTGAGACTGTTCTTTGAGTGAAGGAATTCAATACTGGATTTTGTTGAGCCAGAGCGGGGAAATGATAATAACTTCAATATAATTACTCCTCCCAATGGGGATCGAACCTATGATCGTTGCATGTGCAGTCAGAAGCTACCCAACTGCACCACGATAGAAGTCAATTTAATTATTTTTTATTAAAAAAAGGAAACATAAAAAAACCGGAAGTACACTTGAGCACAATATATGTACAATAAAGAATAGTAAAGTGTAAGGTAGTCAAATGGTCGTCACTGACGCACTTTTTACTTCTTGATTTCATACGGAAATAAAATCTATTTCCCCTAGTTCAAGTAAAACTTGCCAGAAACATCCACTATACCAAGTCCGTTAATTTTGAATATCTGAGTAACGCTTTTAAAATTCATATACTTTTTTATAACTATGCGTAGGGTTTTATATCGGCATAAGAACTTTCGTAGCATGAAATAATATTTACGTCAACTTTACGGCTAGCTCTATAGCTATACACGTGGAAGACTCAGTTAGTTATGAGCGAATAAAACTACTTAAAAACCTTAGAAATACTAACAAAAGTCAAAAGTCATACATTAAATCTATATATAAATACGTGAAGGAAAAACTTTGGATCGGTTTCTACGAAAATTACGCGGACGAAGGAGCATGACATATGTATATGTGTGCATATATAGTTTATTTAGAAGGAGTACACAATGCTAATATATTTTTTTAATAATGCATAAAAGGGATATTAAATTATTAAAATAAATGTTACACACACCATGGTTCATCCATGTTTATACAAAGTGACATATACATTACTAAAGACAAAACGTTATTAACACGTCAACAGAGACGCTAATAAATGTTAACACATCAAGTATTTTATATAGAAATGTTCATTTTGCTAGCAATTAATTATAGTAGAATTGAATATTTGAAACGTATCAGTAGTGCTCGAAATTTATGTGTGGGTGAAATCTGCAGTGCGTGGGTGTTATGTTGTGGGAGGCAAAATTATAATTTTATTTAACAAAGCCTTTGCTAAGATAATCTTAATATACTTGCACTACTAATGGTTTAACTCCTACAAGGTTCAAAGAAATTAAATTATGATTAACGTAAGAAATTGAAGCTAACAACAGAATAAAGCTAAATACGAGTATATATTTTTTTATACATACATACATAGCTTCACGCTGTATCCCGCATATAGCAGGGTAGGCAGAGCGAACCTAGTGTTAAGACACTCCGTTCCCCACTGTCCGCCGAATTGAGGCATTGCCGAGTGGCGGAACTCAACGCCGCGCTTTGCCTTGTCACCAAACCCAGGAATTGAAAAATTCCTTTTCCTGGAGTGGGAATCGAACCCACAACCTGTTGCGTTTACAGTCGCACTTGTGCCTCTACGCCACGACAGGCGATAAGAGTGCTTATAAATATTTTTTTATTCTTTTTACAACACCTGAAGTATAATAGTGGAACTCAACGCCGTGTTTTGTTCTAAACATAACTGAGGAAAGTTAAGCGAACAATAACTATACCTTATATGTGAAGGTTAATAATAAATTCCAATTTAGTGTTACCATAATTTAAAAATGTCTAATATATTTACAATCCATAATGAGAGCTTATTGTGGAGACATATTAATCGACTAAGCTTGAGCAAAATAATTAGATACCTCCCTCTGGGTGAGCTTAATTAAAGCGTTATATTTTTTCCAGATTATGCATAGAAGCTCTATTAATACTAAAGTAGATGATTAATAGGGTAAATGTCATTTTAGTCTATATTTATAATAAATTAGCATTAAAATAATAGTTTGAGGCTATCGTGGCGTAGTTGTTGACTCTACACGATGGTTATAAGTTTGATTCCTGGTAGGTATAATGTTAGTATTAAAAAAAAAATACTGTAACTAGCGGTAGCCTTTGAGTTACACGAACAGCAGAATGTATCGTCACTAATTGTAACTTTAGATTCATAACTATAAATACACCTAAAATTAAACATTTTTTTTTTTTTATGGATAACGGATGGCAAACGAGCAGAAGGACCACCTGATGGTAAGTGGATACCTTCGCCCATGAACATCTACAACACCAGAGATGTTGCAGATGCGTTGCCAACCTAGAGTATACAGATGGAAGAGGAGGACAATGTAGTATTCCGTTCTCGGAACCACCACATTTTGGGGAAAGGATGGGTGGGAAAGGGGAAAACCTGGCTTACATGCCATCGAACCGGAACACATCATAAGATATTTGGCGGTTCGTCTTTGACATGATAGTGGTCGCGAGCCAGACGGAGGACGAACCTCCTACCACCAAACATAAAAGGTTTTTGTTATTCAATTAATTAAAATTACTTTCTGTGCTAATACAAATTGAACAGCTAACAGAATAATATATTATTTTATAATTGTATGTATTCGTAAATTATAACGGAAACTCAATAATATTTCAATAATTCAGTAACCATATTGAGAATCAATTAATTACGTATACAAATTTTGTATATACACTTTTCAGATCATTATATTATTGATATGAAATATTAATTAATGATTTTCCTTCTATGTATTCATTAATTAATGAATTTCCACCTAAAATTAAAAAAGTACCGTATACTCTTAGTAAGAATATATTAAGGCATTCATAATTTGCCTTATTCTAGTTTAATTAACTATACCAATAAAATTGTGAACGTATGAACAAAAAAAACATATTTAATTATTGTTTTGTTTTCTTTTTTTTTAATTGAGGCATTGCGTGTTGAGTGACGGAACTCAACGCCGCGCTTTGCCTTGTTACCAAACCCAAGAAATGAAAATACTAAATTTTACATTTCCTGGAGTGGGAATCGAACCCACAACCTGTCGCTTTTACAGTCGCACGCTTGTGCCTCTGCCCACGACAGGCGTTTAATTATTTAATTATTGTGTTTTATTATTTTATGAAAACCTATTATTATTATGTAAAAGTGCATTTATTTTACTTTATAGATCTCCATTATTTTTTCGTAAATTGAAAGAGCTCACGCCAAAACGTCACTTTTGTATTACGCTTTGTGCATGACGTGACACAGATTAACGGTTTTTTCTCGCATAGCAAGGTAGGCAGTGAAAATCCAGTGTCTAGATACTCCGTTCTCCGCATTGCGTGCAAATTCGATATTTTTTGTATTTTTTTCTTACTTCATTGGAGTCGTAAATTTAAATATTATAGATATCCCCGAATGGAGATAGAACCCACAAGCATCGCCTTTGAAGTTGTCTGTCCCACTTCACGTTGGCGCGTATTAAAGCATTCAAATCATATTAATTATTTAACTCAAAATACAGATTAACATTTTCCCATCCCTACACGTTTTGTGTGAAAAAGGTAATTGAAGCCTACTTATTAGACAACAAGTTATTCGTAACAAAACAATCAGTGTCAGTTTGTCAGTCAATTTTATATTAGCAAGGTAGGGTGTGTCTGAAGCTAACAGAAGCTACAAGTATTGTTTAAATTAATTTTGATGACGTCAAGTCAACGTCACTAACACATTTAATTGTAATTCTAGAGTAATTATAAACTATATAATATATTTTTTTTTCTTTTAACTCTAGAAATTAATAATTTCAGTAAAAATATAGGAAAATTGGATAATAAATACAAAATAACTTAAGATATTATTATTATTTTTTTAGATTCGCGTTGTATGCCGCACGTAGCAGAGTCTGTAGAGGGAACCTAGTGTTAAGGCACTCCGTCCTTAAAATATACTATTGGAAAGATAAAAGTGAAAAAATATAACATAAGACTTAATGACGTTGTCAAGGCTAGTAGGGCTATATAGCTAGAATTGAAAAAAAAAATGTTTTTATTCTTTATTGTATAATTCACTAAAATCAATTAAATTGATTCGATTATTTTGTCTATGGATTTTTTGTGTCATTTTTTCATTATCTTTGATATTTTTAAGCTAAAACTTCAAGTTTTGCTGTCTTAGCATTAACAAAACGCAAAACAAAAAGAAAACCGGTTCACATACGGAAGTTTCGTCTACGGAAACTTTTATAAATTGGTTGGTGGAAAAAATCTTTTTCCTTGTCAAAACTTTGCTTACTTTTCTTTGTTAAAATTACTCAACGACATTGAAGGATCTGATATCCTCAAAGAGGTATAATACAATCCTAATGTATGGCCCAAGATTACCGAAGGTGACCCACCACCCTTGACTCCACGACGTGCCTTGCAAGCTTCAACCGTCGCGTTTTACGGAAGACTTAGGTGTACCCATGGCTTTGGCTAGAGCATTAGCAAGGTTTTAGTGCGTATACAGACGACCTACATATGCCGCTCCAGTCACACAGCCCATCCGAGTCCCCATCGAGCGGATATCCGTAAAATCATAATGTATGGTGTACTACTGAACTGCTCACTTCACTCAAATACTATATGCGCTTATAATAATCTAAAAGTGGCCAAGCTCTTAGTATAACGTCCACAATAAAACTAAAGAATAACCAGAGGGAAACTGTGGTGTATATAGAACTATATATTATTAGAATTGGCAAGGCACAGTATCATTTTTTTGGTACTTTTAATGCTAAGCTTATAATATGGTTAACCAATTAATGTATTTACCTATTATTCGATAGTACAAAAAATATGAAAAATAATAGAATGTTAGCTAGTTCTTAATGAATTGAATTGTAATGTTCATGACATTGCATAAATAAAATCGCATTGTATCTTTTGCAACACACTATGCTCATAAATAAGAGATAAGTATATATCAGTATACGGAGGGGATAGTGACGTGTCACTACACGTCACTACCCCCTCCGTAGTAAAGAGTCAATATACAAAGTACTATTAACACGGAATTACAATACGTTGTAACTACCTAATAGATATATTTTAGGATTTTTTAATGGCACTTCTAAAATACTTGTTGCATTTGGCTGCACGTACATAAAGCCTTGCTTGAACAAATCTTTTCGCAAACTAATTTTCTTCTCATAAGAGTTCTTACTTCCTGGCCTATACACACAATCGCAGTTTACTCGGGGTCAATCGACTTTAGATATAAAATGTAATAATGTATTTTCAAGAGTGCGAAAGTTATTGTTAAAAAGTCTATTTTCAGAAAAAAATATACTTCTATATCTTATGATTAATTATGAACAAAGAATACGCATTATAAACTATTCTTATCTTCCCATTGTTTTCTTTCTTTTTAATTGAAATTTTGAAAATCATTATCATTATTCGCTCAGGAAATAATGAGAAGCGTTAATTAAATTTCATTGAAGTTTCCAACAATGCATTGAATATCATCATTATAACCTTGTATTAGACCCTTACTGAAATTACCTTGAATATGTTAAACAATCAACTAATTAAGCCTGCCCTAGTAATCATTTTTACGAGTCACATTTTTGATTACAGCCGGATAGAAAAAAAAATGGAGTTAAAGTATAGTTCTTGTATAGTTATAGTATTGGGTTATAGTAATCGTGTCTTATCGTTTTACGAATTGCAGCTTATCTTAGCAAATTAGTTGCTTAGTATTATCTCATTACCGTAAATAATTATACAAAGAAATAAAACGGACTTCATACAAAATGTACTAAAAACATAAATTATTACAAATAACTTAAAAACAACTCGTTATATCTGAACTAATTTAAATGGGGTCCTATCAGAAGTACTAGCTAAAATATAAAAAAGAACATCAGAATTGGTTCACTCAACAAAAAGTAATGCGGCAATACACAAAAATATTCGATAAGCTCCACCCTCTTTGAATTCGGATCAAAACATTTTTAGAAGATGTAACAGTTTGCGACTGTCGTGGCGCAGAGGTACAAGCGTGTGACTGTATATTAAACGCTACAGGTTGTGGGTTCGATTCCTACTCCAGGCAATGGAATTTTTCATTTCCTGGGCTTGGTAACATGGCAAAGCTCGGCGTTGAGTTCCGCCACTTAGCACGCAATGCCTCATTCAGCGAAAAGTGGGGAACAGAGTGTCTTAACACTAGGTTCCCTCTACCTACCCTGCTATATGTGGAATACAGCGTAAAGCTATATTATGTTATGTTAGTTTAACTAATAAAACTACTAATCTGTATGCAAAATTTTCTAACAAATGTAAATAAATTCATACCAAAATAGTAAATGGCAATTTGTGTCAACACGTTATTACAAAATTATAAAAGGAAAAAAATATTTTAAGAAATATACGACACTGTTCTCTAATATTACTTTCTATTTTTGTATTGACGAAGGCCTCTTGACCTTTCGTTCATTGTGTAAAAAATATATGAATCTCAAAATAATAAGCTACGAGCATCAATGACCAGACAACAAAGAACGTAACTTAGAAAAATTCATATTAGAAAGAATATATGTATGAGTATATACATCATTAATGATACACTCAATATATATTTTAAATAAAGGCTTGGCTGCTTTTTAAATATGTTGCTAGAATTACAATATTTTATACGTTACTTAACACTATTGTACCATTTTTTTTGGGTATATTTTTTTCTTTTTATATTACTACAGCTGAAAACAACTAGATGTATTTGTTTTGAGTACAATAAAAATATTGTTGATTTTCAATACACAATATGAATTCACAATATTAAATTTTTATATAAGCTATAAATTTTTAAGGGTGTGTCTAACTACTGCAGTGGTAGGTAGGTTTTAAAATATGTTTATGTCAAAAAACAATCCATTAAACCAGATCAAACCGAATTTTGATGAATTAGTTTCGTTTACCATTTAAATATTAAAATAATTAATTATTATTATATATAATATATACTTTATTGTATTCAAAAAAAATAACGAGCTGCAAATACTAAGCTATTTTTATTCTATTAATACTATAGTAAGTATTATCCATTCATTATAGAAAATAACAAATATGAATTTAATAAAATACAATACTAAATATATACATACATATATAACAAATACATATAATATTTGTTATAATTTTTTGTTTATTTTAGTTGTTCAGAATAAAATAACCAAAAGTACTTTTGAAATATCCATTCTCTTTCTAACAATATCCAAACCCAAACTTTTACACATAAAATATTTAAAAAGTATTTCCCAATAAAATTGTATGAAGCAACTATAACACGCTAGAAGTGAGCTGAATAGAAACTCAAATGCGCGATAACTAATAATAATGACTATAAAATATTTGTTTTATTTTTTTTTAAACTTAACGTTTATCCAGCGTAGTAAGGTGGTCAGAGTAAATACAGTCAAGTCACTCTGTTCGTCACTTTCCGCCCGAATTCAAGATTGTTAAGTGGAGAAATTAAAATTAGCGCTTTGTTCTACCAGAGCAAAGAAATGAAAATAATTTAAATACAATCATTGCCCCGAGTTGGAATCGAATCCACAACCAATCGCGCTTACTGTCAGACGCTGTCCCGAACCCGCGATGCCCTGCTTTTTAAAAATATGTTAATTTATTATAAAATATATCATATATGAAATATATCATATATGAAAGCATATCGTGCAGAGGCACAAGCGTGCGACTGTAGCCGCGACAGATTGTGGGTTCGATTTCCATTCCCATAAATAATATTTAGTATTTTCATTTCCTCGGTCTAGTAACAAGGCAAAGCGCGGCGTTTGAGCTCCGCCACTCAGCACGCAATCCGGCGGAAAGTGGAAATTGTTGAGAGAGAACGGAGTGCCTTAACACTACTAACTGGTAAACTGAGAAAATTTTCCTCTGCCTACCCTGCTATATGCGGGAAACGTGGGAAACAAACGCTGTCCCACTGCGCCGCAATGGCTTCTTGCTCAAAAGTTTGTTCTAAATCTAAAAACATGTTTTTTTTTAGTCGTAGTGCTATATAATATAATACTAAGAAGTATGGTATGTTGATTGAACAGCCAAATATATCAGTAACATAATTAAATATGTGTGTATGGTATAAGTTTAATTTATTTGCCCGTTTTACTCACCTTCAATAAAAGTAATGTGGGCCTTATTCTAATATTCCTTTTCAAGCGACCCGTGTCCTATAAAACGGTCAGGGCGTGTTATATGGAGAAATATATAATGCCACAGTGGCTTTGTGTAACGTTTTTATATTTAACGAAATATGATGCTATTTGCTATACTTTGTGGTATATTTAGCTCACGCTTTTCCTTCCGCATACCAGGGACAACTTAGTGTTAAGACACTCCCCTTCTTAATTCTCGAATTATATATATATACTCTTCTTTTATACTTACTATTCTTTTTTTATAGCTTCACGCTGTATCCCGCATACAGCAGGATATACAGAGAGAACCAGAGAACCAAGTGTTAAGACATTCCGTTATCATTTAAAATTTCCATTTCCCATTTTCCGCCGTTTATTACATATTCAATTTATTTATCATGATTTTTTTTAATGATTTTAGATAATTATGTTATAATTGTTATTAACTGTTGTAGTCCAATGAAATAATTTATTTTCGGTTCCTATACTAGCCCGATCGAAGGATTAGTGAATTCCATTGCTGAGTAAAGGTTTCGATTCGACCCTCATTCAAGATACATATGATTGATGATGATGATGATTTGTGTTCAAATTTACTATTACAAATTTATAATAAGAAATTAGTAGTTAGCAGTCACTGCATTAAGTCGTAATTAAAATTTTTAATACCATTTATTGAACATTCATCGAGACCATCATGGCGTGATGAAACAACCATTGGCTGTAAACGCGATGGTTTAGCGTTCGATCTCCATTTGGGGAAATAATCATCAATATTATACCTGTTTTTTTTTATTACGCTGACCAAGCAACGCGTTTTTTAATATTTAGGATACTAATAAGTGCTTTTCAGAATCCATCAAGTAATTGCTCTTAAGTATGTTAAAAAAAAATGAGCCTAGTAATTCAGGAACTAGTTAACTTAAGCACATTGTGACTTTCATGAGATTGACTCTTTCATCAACTAACTAAGAGCGCTTAGTTAAATAAAATCTTAAAATTTCATTTTTTAAAATAGAACTACAGGGTAAGTTATAATTTTTACTCTCCTGTACGTAATTTCAAGTTTTTCTACGTATCTCGAGTTTTTAATAAAAAAACAACGATATCGATATAGCTATAATTCTTTAATTCTTTTAATGTATCAGCTTAATAATTTCTTCTCAACTCCTCCTGGTTATGAAACGTAAGCAATACCTCGCAGAATACCGGTCCGATAACCATCCCGGTCCAACCCTAATTAAATTCTGACGGCATTCGTTCATCGACCAACATACACATGATAAATTGTTTTACATTTCCCTCATTATGTAGCCAAAGTAAACGAAGATGATACCTGTTCATTTTAACAGAATTTATAATTAATTTTAATATTGCGAAAGAACGTTATTGATGAAACAACATTTTTATGGAACTGTTGGTATTATACAATATTTCCGTATTGAGTGAGTTTGTCAAAAAGAACTCAGTGACTCTGCTCACCGTTCTTTGCGAATACTTGTCTTGGCAAAATTTTGTAGATTTTTTGTTTTTTTTAGTCCTTTACCTATAATGATAACAAAACACTTGTTTTAATACTGTAATAAAGTAAGATTTGGATTGGCTTTTCTTGTAAAATGACATACATTCTTTCATTGACATAGATTATTGTTGCTATGAAGTATAATGAACGAATAAATCAATTATGTTTTACATTGCTACCCATATAAAACTATACCTAAGCAAACACGCTACAAAAACATATTGTGAAAATATAGGATATTTTCACTGTAGACCGCGGTCATCTAGTGAAGTCACACTTTTTTAAGCGATGAATCTATACACCTATATAATAAGAATTAACCCGAATGAAAATTGAACTTAGAACCATTGGATAACATCAAAGGCTATTCTATTTTTCATTTTAGTCATATTGTATTTAATAAAACCTATATATATATATATGTCAACTGCATCAGACAACATTTTTTGAAAATATCTGAACTAGTTTTTATTTCGAAAATAATCAAATTGATAATCTTACTCTATATCTACATGTATGTTTTTAGCTTCACGTTTTTCTCGCATAGCAGGATAGGTAAATAGAACATAGTGATAAAATATTCTGTTCTCCTCTTTTGAGACATTGCGTGCTGAGTAGAGGAACTGAATGCCGCACTTTATCTTATAATTGCTTTCGTAGAAATGAAAATAATTCATATAACTATGCCTTTGAGTGAGAATCGAACCACAACCAATCACGTTTACAGTCAGGCGTCTCACTACGCCACGATGGCCTCATAACTACCTAGAATTTAATGGTAGGTAGCTTCCCCCAATTCCACTAAACGTATTACAGGTGTGTTTATTTGAACAAAAACATAATAATTGGTATTAATGATATTTCGGACCGATATATTAAGCGTACAGTTATCACGACTTACCAACATTTTTCATATAAATTAAGATTGATTGCTGTTTTCCTTCGTGTTGGAAATCATATTAAGAACTGAACGTTATATATTTTATATCATTTTATTCATTTTTATGTATCGGAGAGGAGAAAATAAATCTATATTTGATTTATAAATAATTCATTATTATAAAAGGTATATGATGACTGTAGACTGAATATACGTAGTAGTATTAATAATTAAAATTTTACCAAAAAAATAAAAGTAACAATTTTATTCGAAATGCACTAATAACTTAAATTGTTACAAATAACTCAAAAACTACTTGCCAGACCTTAACAATTTTAAATGGTGGTCCTATTCTGATCTTCAAAAAAAATTGTAATGAGATCATAAGCCATGCACTTTACACTTTTTAATCATTATTAAATCAAACAGTGCCATATAAGGTATATATATCATTTGACACTTTTAGTCTATTTCAAAGGATAAGCAATTTGGGTGGCGGAACCTGATACCTTATTCTTGACGGTGACAAGTATATAGAACGAATCTCGCTTCTTGTTGTAATTATGAGTTTTGAAGGTACTCCTTTGATTAATATATAATTTTTCCCACATTTTGTCAGACAAAAAGAAGTAGTGAATGCACAATTAGTTAATGCTTCAATTTGGCGGAAAGTGGGGAACGGAGTGTCTTAACACTAGGTTCTCAGGTTCCCTCTATATGCCACCTGCTATATAGCGTTAAATAGAGAACTTTTACCCCAAACCTCTACATTCTGGGGCAAGATAATGTTATTAAAAATAAACTTTTTATTGTGTAATATCTCTAAACGACAAAATATTAAGGTAAAAATAGGTCACGTTAAGTGGTTGACAGGAGGCCAAGAAGATGGGTTTTGTAGATTGTCAAGTCTTCATAACGCACACGTAAGTTTATTACAAAGTTTTATTAAAAATGAATAGGTAAGTTCTATATGGACAATTTAACTTTATTTTTATTATACCATTTCTTTTTACATCACAAAGTTCTTATGTTCTGTAATTAAAATATTTAAAAACTTTAATCGCCGTTCAAAATAAATCTATAATTCAAAGCCAACAACAGATTACCGCCATAAGATTTTAAATGTCAATCAAAATAGCCCTTTTATTGCTTTAGTAATCGAAAAAGTTATCGAATCTCATAAAACGTTAATAGCCCCCAAACTCTGCAAATATTTACATCTAAAATATTCTTCTAGACAGTTTGGAAAGGCTCGCCGCGAGCAGATTTTGTTAGGACTAAGTTAGAGCTCAATCAAGTTGTCCATATTTTATATATTCATAGAGCTCGGATTTATTAAGTTTGAAATATCAAAGATGTCAGCTTGTCGGTATTCTTGGAAATTTTATAGACGGTTTTCATTTCCACAGTAATGATGATGATTTGCTCCGAGTAGTTTCTCTACCGTCGCACGTCGTCGCCAAACGGAACTAAATATTTCCTGTGCGTTCCACTTAATTCTAATTGTCTATATTTATCACATGTTTCTACGACGTTTTTGTTACTAGGTGTGCTTAATAATTCAAGAAGGTTACTTAGGCTTTTATGCTGCTTTGATATATATATTTTTTTATATTGATTTGTTATAGACTGAAGCTAAATAAGATACAATTTGTAAAATTTATTTGTAGATTTTTAAAATACTTAAAAATACATAAAGATTCAAGAAAATATTTTATTATTAGTTTAAATTTAGACAATTATCATACGAATATCGCCGAATTGGGTATTGTATAAACGTTATAATGGAATAATGTTCCAAGAATTTTTTGTCTTTACAAAAGAAATGTAAAAGTTATTTGAATATTGTTGCGCAATAGCTTGTTTATTGTTATTAAAAGCTGAATTTTAATTTTGTTATTTGTTGTTCTTTAAAATATTCACACCCACCCATGAGAATATTTATGTTAAAAATGTTGGTAATGTAGATATTTTAATATAAAAATAGTGGAGGTTCTCCAGCATAAGTATTTCGTTATATATTGAATCGAAATGATAATAGATTCGTGGATGAGATAGTTTTTTTGTAATACTATTTCAATTTATCAATCATACTTGACTGACTGACCTCATTTCCATCCCCTCTGTATGTAGAATAATCCTGTCATCATGCGTTGGCTGTATTTTACGATACATTTAGTACAATAGTTCTTTTTTTTTCGAGAAATAGATATTTCTTTGTAAAAAAAATAATGTTACGTGGCAAAAAGGGTTTAATTTGCATTTTCAGCATGATGTATTCGTATATCTTTTTACAATTTTAAAATGAAGTGCTTTTTTCAGTTAAAATTTAGATCATGTTTGTATATTTAAAAGAAACATTAACATTTTTTAAATGGTACAAATCTTGAATTAAATAAAAAAAAAACAAGATATAAAAAAATATTACAATAAGGATACTTACCTCACACGAAGAGCGCCTGAGATTCAAAAGTCATTATTTTACAGCGACGTAACTTCGAAAATTGGATATGATATCTATTTAAGTAATAGTCAACAGGTAACACAGCTACAAGTATTTAACAATAGTTTAAATATATTCAAAAGTACAACAAACGCGGGTAAAGGGTTCGCGTATTACATGATAAAAAGTCGTCCGTAACAATAACAACACTGAGAGGAAGACCAAATGAAGCGAATTCCGGATTCGAGGAGTGAACAATGTATTACAGAAGCGAAAAGTAGACATCACAGGTAGTTAATAGTAAAAAGAATAAAGGAGAACATGAAAGAACAGAAGTTTATTAGAAATTACTTGGGTGTATAATATCGCGCGCGCGTCTTCCAACGAGTTCGAATGGGATATGAAAAGTGTTTGGAGATTCAACAAGTGGTACGGCGAGGGCGGGCGGCGCGGGCCGACTCGAGGTCCTCGCGGCGGGAACGTTCGCCCGCGTGTGACCAGCTCGCGCCCGCAGCCACCCCTCGCAGTGCGCCTGTGTGCGGGCCTGCCTCTGTGAGCGTGACGCGCCTACTAGACTGGTGAGCGCACAGGTGAGCCCGGGCGACCCCCAGCCAGCTCCCGTATTATCTATACCGCTTTTACAATGAAATGGCTGGATGAACACAAACTACCTGTGTGCGTACACCTACATTAGTAGGCCCCGTATACTTGTGTCTCGACGCTTTGTTGGATAGTGTTTCTATTAAATTCATGATTATGAATATACTGTGAAGCTCTTCAAACTTGTATACGGGGTACTCGCTAACTTTAGCATACCTCTCATACTCGCAATAAACTAATGTATTTATTCAATAGATCAAATTTCGTAGTTTGAGTACTCGTAGAGCTAATCATTAAGTTGTTACAATTCGCTGGCTTAATTAAACTGGCGTATTGTACCGAATTATAATGCAATTTATGCAGTAATAATAATTGTACATCTATCAGCATATTTAACGGTACATTTTATGTTAAAGCAACGCAAAAGCTAGTAGATGTTAGTCAAATGGAAGGTTATGTTTTTAATATTTTATAAAAATATATATTTATGTTTTATTTATTAGCTTTTATTATACTAAGTAAATCTTGGTCAGAGATCATGGTGAACTCTTGCTACGGCTGCTACGGCGTAGCTCAAGCAGTTTGCATGTTGAGTACGAATGAAGAGTAAATAGTAAACTTAATGCTACGTGCTACGTTTTTCAATGTTGAAAGTATTTGGGTTAAACGGCTACTTTAACATTTATATCAAGTGTACGTTTTATATAGCAAGTACTAAAACTTTCATCTCAATTTATTTTTTGAGTGTCAAAAAAATTATATTATTTATTCAACCTGTAAATACAACAAGTACTAATGTCTTCTAATGTTTAAAAAAATGTATTTCAAATCGACGCCTTGTACGCATATATATTTTTATAGAACTTTAAGTGATTAGCATTTTTTATAAGCTTCGCTTTTTATCCCGCTTAGCAGAGTAATCTGAAGGAACCTAGTGTCAAGACACTCCGTTCGCTAAGTATATCGGACTCATTACCAATTTATGTGATTTATATATGTTCAAAAAGCTTGTTTAAAATCTAATTAAAATTCTTGTAGAACAGAGTGACGCAATGGAAGCGTGTCCCATAACCTAAAGGTTCGTTGATCAAAACCCGGCGCTGTTACGCCCTCGTACTTAGAATTTTTTTTGTGGTTGAAGTAAGTAGCAGCAGGGATGAAAATTTTAGTTTGGCAAGCTGGTAAATTAAGGGAAGCCGATGTATATTTAGGGAAGCCGGTATACATATTTAGGGAAGCCGATGTATATTTAGGGAAGCCGGTATATATATTTAGGGAAGCCGATATTTTTTAGGGAAGGCGATATATTTAGGGAAATTGTATAAGTATTAGTTGTCGAGGTATTTACTAATTTCATCGAATTTTGGTGACCTTTTTTTAGGTCTATAAGATGTCAAATCTTGTTTTTTTGCACTTTTATGCCCAATGTATTCCTGATGACCTTTTTTTAGCTCCTCTTTTTTTATTACTTTGTTTGACTTTGTTTTTTGGAGATTTTACTGGCGAGCTTTTTTGTTTTAGGTCTCATATTTGTATTTTGATAAGTTACGCAAGCCGGTGGGAATCGAGTTGTATGGACGCTTCGCCACTGGTAAGTAGTAAGGGTATAATTATATGTCGCGACGTTATGTTTAACTATTTGGTCAGCATTTCAATAACTGCACGCAATGTGAGACGTAGTGATACTCTACTCCGATCTTTTACTTTGCAACTCCGGACGATTGTTAGTTAGTACTTTTTATCATTTTAGTCATTTTGCAATTTATAGGGAAGCATAGCTTCTTCTGCTTGTTATTAACCGACCTACTAATATACATGAATTTGGCGAAAGTGGGGAACGCAAATCTTAAGAAAACGGAGTGTCTTAACACTAGGTTCTCAGGTTCCCTCGCCTGTCCTCCTGTGTGTGAGATACAGCGTGAAGCTAAAAAAATAATTATTTTGTTGTTATAATCGATTTATTATATGAATAAGTAGAGCATTTTCCGAGTAAACATGTCTTAAAAGCTTGTATGTTAAAAAAGGACTCACATTCGCAAGTATTTGTAATATATGTACCTATATGTCTTTGTCTTTGGTTTGCTTAAACGTAGTGTATGGTAAGGTTCCACCGTAGATAGGTGGATGGACAAGCATTGTACCTATAAGTGGGTAGTGTACAAGATAATGTGACCTATATAACTGGGATCATTTTTCTTCCAAAAAGAATAATAATTCACAATAATAACTTTTAATTGCTCATGGAATAACCTATCGTATAAAATGTTATTATAATATTAATATATAAATTATTTATAATTATTTTTCACTACTAATGCAGTAACATCTCTGATATTTAGGTAGGTATAAACTTTATAGATGTGCAGTTGAAACTAGTACAACTAAATATAATATTTGCGTATTCTTCTCATAGAACAGAGTGCCGCAATGAAAGCCTTGTCCCATAACCTAAAGGTTCGTTGATCAAAACCGGGCTCTGCTATACCCTTGTACTAAGGATTTTTTAATGTTTTTTTGTGATTGAAGTAAGTAGTAGTTTGGCTAGCCGGTAAATTAAGGGAAGCCGATGTATATTTAAGGAAGCCGGTATACATATTTAGGGAAGCCGATGTATATTTAGGGAAGCCGGTATATATAGGGAAAGTGGTGGTAAGTGTATATTATTTGTTTTTTTCACTTTATTCAGTTCCCTTTTATATCACTCGCTTAGTGAAATAGCATTACAGACAAAATAAAAATATTCAATTCTCGTTTAAAATGACTGTTTCAGTATCATTGTTTTATGTTCACCGCAAAGATGTTTGAGAATAACGGTAGCTGACCGCGTAATATACTTCAAAGTTGTGGTTCACATAAAGAGATTACCTTATTGAATGTTATTGTCAGTCGTTTAACAGAAAAATCTGGTTCCATTTTAAAATAGAAACCAATTTCCATGGTTTTTTGCTTATGTTATTACTTTTTAACTAACTTGAAAAAAGAGGATGTTATACATTCGATTGTATTTTTTTTATGTGTGTTACCGTTACCTTTTTACTGGATGACACAATAGGTAGTGCTTCTGATATGGTCCCATTTAAAGTTATCTAAGATTAGACCAATTGGTTTTTAGGTTGTTCGTAATATTCGTACTTTTTTGGGCATTTTATTTAAAGCTGGTTTTATTTTTGTTAAAATTCCAATATTTTTTCGCCATCGTGGCACAGTTGGGACATACATTTGTTATTGATACGATGGTTGTGGCTCAAGTCTCACTTGAGGGATTTGATTTATATTAAATTAATTACTTTACAAAAAAAGATTATATACTAAATTTAACTTCTTATTCTTATTTTGGCAATATATTACAAATTAGAAGAGTAAAGTTGATAAGGACTTTTCACACAAATTATATTTCGCTTTGTATTATTTCTATACTATTATAAAACAAGAAAAGAAAGCGTGGTTATACATTGAATATATTTACGAAAAACAATTTAAAGATACGCCACTCAACATGCAATGCCTCAATTCTGCAGAAAGTGGGGAACGGAATTGTTGAAAGAGAATGGAGAGTCTTAACACTAGGTTCTCTGGTTCTCTCTGCCTACCCTGCTATATGCGGGTTACAGCGTGAAGTAAAATTTAAAGATATTGAATTTAATAGTAATATAAGATAAAATTATGATTTTTAATTTTTTTATGTCTCTTTGTTCCTGTTTAACTATTTCGCTTAAGAGAGCTAGTTTTCAAAATCATAACTGATGCTCACTCGAGAGGCTAACCACGGTTGTGGACTTATTGTAAAATTATATTTGAAAAGAACAACTATTGAGTTTCTTACCGGCTCTTCTCAGCAGAACTGCCTTCCAAGCCAGAGTTCGCTTCTGATAGGACTCACAATACTGACATCTTTATGTTAATAATGTAATAGCCTATTTGGATACAGAATATTTTGATTTTTATTGAAAATTGGGGCCTATGTGTTATGTTATGTTGGCAGCGAAAAACGACGGTAGTAGGTTCAATCTCCAATCAGAAAAAAAATCTTGTTACTGTATTGATTTTCCTGTAAATGTGGCGGAACCTAACGCTGTATTTTATACAGATTCCGCCACTCAACACGCAATACGCACGCGGACGGTCTTAGTTCAATATCTTCAAAGTTTAGATGGCAACGGTTTGTATATAGAAGTATGGCATGGGTCATAATGTCCATGCAAACAATACAGCGAGCATTAACTAGTTAGTATTAAAAAAATATAATATTTAAGTTTTTCTTTTATAAAGGCTTAAAAATTAAAACACTGATTTCATTTTGCTGTATAGAAGGTATCTTAAAAGAACGAACCTTTATCTTCACTTTGTTGCCGTCCTTCCTATCAAGACTCTTATTCTCAGCAACGCATGGCGGTAGCTCAAATTTATATCAAATAGTAATATTTACAATTCTTTGAAGTAGAGAAAAAAATCGAACTTATAAGTCAAGTCAATCAAAAGATATTCTGTATTTGGGAAACATTCCGTTAATCTACAAACAAGAAATTTGGCGAAATTTGAAAATTTTAAGTACATGTAAGAAAAAATCCTTAAATTAGTAATTTAAAGCAATATCACAAGCAAAAAACCTATATTTGTACTTCATTTCATACAATCATGAAATTTTGAAGAAGCAATGTAAATATTTCTAGTAGTGTAATGTCTTCTTCTTAAAGAAAGAATCTGAAAACGGAAAATTTGAAATTACATCTCCAAAAATTATTTTGTTAGAAATTATTTTATTCATATAATAATAATCGAACCTCGACCTAGGTCAGTGTCAATGTATGATGGTAATAGTTTGCCATTTGCAAAATTAAGTTTGTCTCTTAGTTCTTCTTTTTGCTAGGGCATATTTTATGGGGACTTTTACATAATCGAAAAATACAGGAATATCTTTGGGATTTTCAACTAAAGTGATGAACGAATCATTTACAGTTCTATACCAATAACGTATTCTTAAAAGGCATAACACACGGGTATACACTTCTCTACAGTTTTAAATAGCGCACGCAATGATGTCTATAAAGATAAGCTTGAACGATAACTGCCCAATTAATTAATAATTATAAATCCTTTTTTAAACATAAGGATGGACAGATAAATTGACTTGGTTCATTAAATACAAAAACATTAAGTACCAAGAAAATGTAAATTAATTTCGACACCTGAACATACAATGTGTCAAAAAAAAACAAATAACAAAGCGTATTTATTTCGCTGTCAATATAACTAATGCAATTCTACATAAGCTTAAAATAATATAATTTTACTTGTATAGTTTTTCTTTGGCAACTATATAAGTTGCCTAACTAGTCGATATAAATAAATAAAGTTTATTAGGAACAAAACACAGTCATACATAAACAAAAAATACATTGACAAGGGCAAAAGTTTTAGAACTGCAGCGCAGCGTCGACGCCCACTTACTCACGTTACACATATTATTGCTCTAAATATGAATATAAAGCTGAAGTCAATTACAGTGACAGAGTTACATAAGAAAATTTCTTAACTTTTACTGTAACTTTATTATTATAGAAATAACAACTTTAAACGCCTGTCGTGGCGCAAAGGCACAAGGGTGCGACTGTAAACGCGACAGGTTGTGGGTTCGATTCCCACTCCAGGAAATGGAATTTTTCATTTCCTGGGTTTGGTAACAAGGCAAAGCGCGGCGTTGAGTTCTGCCAAACAGCACGCAATGCCTCAATTCGGCGGAAAGTGGGGAACGCAGTGTCTTAACACTAGGTTCCCTCTGCCTACCCTGCTATATGAGGGATACGTGAAGCTCTGTATGTATGTATATATGTACAACTTAAAAACAGAAGATATAATACAACAAATATTTTGTGAATATATATTTAAAAGTTTTAAATAATTAAGATTTTCACAAAAAGACCGACATTAAAGAAAACGCACTAATAAGTAACATTATTACGAATAACTCAAAAATGACTCATTCAATCTTGACTAAATTTAAAGGAGACCATATACATCATAAGCAATAGCTATTATATAAAAAAGGCATCGTCAAAATTGGTTCATTTATTTAAAATTTATGCGATAACCTACAAAAAATGAACAGTTGTTGAAAACGTCCTCCTTTTTTGAAGTGGGTTAAAAATAATAATTTAAAATATTAAATATTACTAAATCAAGCTAAATTAATTTAGGTTTTTTCCAGAAACATTGACAAATATTCAATTTACTTTTTATACATACATTTATAACCTGAGCTAGTTTGAAACTACATACATTCTTGTCCTGTAAGCTATTGAAATTGTTTAAAAGCTTAACTTTAGTAAGAATTAATAATATGTACAATGTAGGTAGATTTTATGAAGCCAGTATACTTTACTAACTTAGAATGTGCTATTTACAATTACACTATATTATATTATACTAGATAAGCCCGCACCTTCCAATCAAACAAAACACAACCCAGAAACAGTCGCAGCGCAGTGAGACAGTGTTGTAAATGCGATAAGTTGTGGGTTTACAGGTTCGATTTCGACGAGGTGGAATGATTATATTTATGCCATTTTTATTTCTCTGCTCTGATAAGACAAAGCACGGGGTTTGAGTTCCGCCACTCAACATGTAATGTTTCAAATTCGGATGGACAACGGCGAACGAAGAATCTAGACACTAGGTCAAATTGAAATTCCCGGCATTGTTATTATAGGTATTATGAGATAAAAAAAAATTGGCTGTATCTTTAACATTTATATTCAAACCTTGTCCTCATAGTAACAAACACACTAAAAGAAAGAGTCATCAAATTTGGTACAGTCGTTCTTAAGTTATGCATATAGATAAACGCTCAATACAAAAATAAGTGCATATGAGTGGTGAGGCGTCCATACAACTCAACATTGACATCGACTTCGATTCCCATCGGCTTGCCTAACTTTTACAAAGTACAAGTATGGGAGCTCGAAAAAACAAAGTCAAACAAGGTGTGTCCTAAATATATGGAGTAGCTATTAAACGCGAGAAACAAAGTACGTTTTCAATTTTGCTGTTGGACTAAAGCCTCAAAGCTAAAGATCTCTAAGACGATCGACAATGCAGTTTGCGCTTCCCGTATCCGGTGAAAATCTGTCTAATATAGTAAATATAAAAACAAATACAATGAATAAATATAGATATATTTTTATATATTAGTATGGTGACCTTCGCAACTGTAATTGATATTGTGAATTTGAATATCCCTGGTTCGGGTTGGACACAGTGCGGAGTTTAGTTCCGCTACTTAACACGCAAAATTCTTCTTTGGAAGATTATTATTATTTCAGTAGATGTGAATCATAATCTGAATTTCTTATAATTATGAAAGGATGTCTTTGATTTACTAACTAGCTATAATTATTTTTTTACAATTAACGTAGTTACGTTAACTATTAACTGTGACTTGCGTATGAAGAAAATTAGATGTTAGAATATCCTTGGAGTACCCATATTTGGTACAATAAGACAAAAAGTATAAAGTTAACGAATTTGAATACAGACACGGCATTTAATCATTTTTCGATTAATAAAGTAAATATTATTGCAAGAAGTAAAATGCTTGCATAAAAGAATGGTTTCATGTTCTAATTTTGTAACAATTTCTCTATAATAATGCAAAGACTATAAAGACAATATCGAGTAATTTAATAATTATAGAGTATTGTCAGTTCTTCAACGCTATCTATGATCATGTTTGAGAACTAATTTTCAATGTCAAAAGTTAATTGCCATCTAATTTTAATTTATAATTTATTTAAATATTTTAAACAATAAAATAATATATTATCCCCCATAACATCAATTTAATAACTTTATTTATCAAAATTCTAAACATAATAAAACAGTTTGAAAGCTGTCAAGTGTCAATGTCAGTTATATTTTGTCGATTTGTCATTCGAGCTTTCACGCAGCGTCGGCAGTATACGTATACCCGTTTTTTATACCATCGGGTCGCCGATCACAACTTTTAATTTTCCGATATCAGTGAATAGTGTAACCGATCACTAGTCGAGATGTATAAATACGCGTAGCAATTATAAAATTATGTTGTGAGTCAACATTGAGGAAAACAGCAGACGCGGACGTGTGTTGTATTTACGGGAAGCTAATATCGACGAAACATCGCCGATAGTAAAATGCGTTTTGTTAACATCAAGAAGCAATATTTAGCTATCGGAATGTTGATTTTTGTGGGTTTATTTATTTTTAATAGTCGACCAACTTTTCAATGCCAATTTTCTCCCGAGATTCAAACAACTTATCTTCCGACAATTTACGGCATAACTCCGACGTACGCTAGACTTGCTCAAAAGGCCGATCTCACAAGGTAAGATTCATTTTGTCGTGATTATATTGCCCTTGATTGCAATGTTGATGTACACACAACACTGGTTTGGCTTCCAATTTGGCAAAAGCAAATAAAGATTTCATTCGATTACAAAATAGCAAACATATTATTATATGTACTTAAAGTATATTAAATAATAAAAATAATTAAAAGACAAAAATTGCTCTGCTGAAGTCAAATTTATTTATAATAAATTATACCTTTATGAAGTTTTTAATATTTTCACTTAAGTATTGTAAATAAAATAAAAAAAATATATAATTAATTATTATTACAATAACTACTTTTTCAAATTGTATAAAAATAAATATCAATTCTTACAGATTATCACAAACATTAATGCTTGTGAAGAACTTTCATTGGATTGTAATTGAAGACTCGGAAACTAAAACTAAATTAGTGGAGAATCTACTAAAAGAGTCTACATTGAAATATACTCATCTTAATATAAAGACACATAAGTCAAAACAATCTACTGTAAGTACTTTAGTAACAATTTTTTTTAAATCATTGAAACTAAACATGTTTAAGTATGTATAAGTATTTGCTCTTTATCAATAGAAATGAAAAGGAAATATAATTTTATATGAATTCATATTTTTTTAAATTTCATTACTATTTGAATATCCCAATAAGATTATAAATGATAGAAATAATGAAATGAATCCTTAAAGTAAGAATATAATAATCCTTTAAGTCATTTCTGTATAAAAACTTGATGAACCAGAATTTTAGGTCTGGGTAGCAATAAATTAAACTGTATATTAATAACAGTATCCTAATATTTTAGTGCTTGCTAGTGGTAAGCATTCCATAGGATATTACCAATTTCATTACCATTTCATATTTTGTATGAAATTTCACAAATTCAATTCAATTCAATTATAGAGAAAATTTATTCAATTTTAATAGAATAAATTTTATCTGTAAGTATATAAATTGTATATTTAGCGGAAATTTAAGATTTACTGGCTTTGCCATCTTTACGTTTACTCATTTAAAATCTACTTGCCGTTCCAATATTTGCAACTATTATAAATAATTCACTATTTCAGATTTTGGATATCAATATTTGTTTGTATAAAACAAATGAATACACTACTACTTGGTATTGTGTATGTTTGAAGTTTATCATTTATGTGTGTTCATAATTATTAACAAATAACTTGTGTATCAAAGCAGTGACTTTATTAATATATTTTGACTTATAAATGGAAATAATTTAGTTTGCCGTCTATCTTTATCTATTAATCTTTTTTAACAATTCTTATGATTTTTATAAAATTAGTTGTAATATTTATTTATATTAAATAATACATCAATCTGTTTTATAATTTTAACTTTTAACATTGAATATTTTTTCTTATAAAAAAGTTTTGCTACATTCTAATTCATTCAATAATAAATTCTAAAAAATTAAAATAACCAAAAGATACTTAAATTTCAACATTTATTTACAGGCAAGTGGAGTTGAACAAAGAAATGTAGCATTAGATTGGCTTCGGGATCATTTAAAGGTATCTGAAGATAAGAAAGGTGTTGTCTACTTCATGGATGACGACAACACTTATTCATTGAAAGTTTTTGATGAGGTATGTCGAACAAAGTATATATTTTTTATTTATATATAATTTTTATATTACTTTATTATATTGTTATATATATGTCACACCTCAGTGAAAATGAACAATGAAAGAATAGCAATTTATGGAAAATTTGCCATAACTGATTTTTAACACACTGATTAGGTCAAGCTATAACTAACAGAATATTTAATACAATTTAAGAAGCTTAGCTCTATTCAATTCTAATTATTTTATTATCATAAATCTTGGCAATTGGCTATCATGAAGATTGCTTAGGCCACCATCGCATGTGTCTCTTAAATTATGTGAATGAATGTGAAATGTAAATATTGTGTATGACTGCTGTTATCGTGGAGCCCAAATGTAGGAGGAAAAAAAATAAGTAGTAGGGTAAAAAAACTCAGGGATTCTTACCAGTATAGTACAAAGATGTGCTTGTTTTTTAAAGTAATATTTTATTTATTGTTAGTTTTTAGTTAAATTAAAAAAAATCATTGATTTTGTTCACTTCCCTTCTAAGAGTGTTGTATGTGCATACATATGATGTATATTCTATATTTAAATATTCAGTCATTCTGTTGGTAAAATCCTGGGATTATTATGATCAATAGAGTATAGATATGTGTAAGATTTTTACTAACAGTTTGTTGTTAGTTCTTAGCTAAATCAGAAGTTATGTTGGGTTAGGTCACCAAGGTCACATATACATACATATTCGTTTATTTGTGGGTTTCTATTTAAATATTCAGTTATTCTGCTTGTCTTCATAGATTTTAATTACAATTATTAGTTTTGAGTCTTAATTACCATCTCAAGAAACGTATTTAGAAAACGTATAAATTTTTGAACAAAGCGGGAATCGAACACGCCTTCTTGGAAACTGTCCAAGCACTTTAACGCTAAGCTATGCGTTCTATATCCAAATGCGTTGAAATTCTTATACTCTTGTTACAACTAATATAGCTTAGCGGTCAAAGAGCTTGGCCGGTTTTACAAGAGGCGCGGGTTCGAGTCCCGCTACGTTCAAATTTTTATTTGCTTTTTAAATATGTTTTTCGTTTTCCAAGTGTGTGATTAACATTCTAAAACTTCAAAATTATTATTCAAGCCCAAGTGTATTTAATTTAAGAGGATACTGTAAGACTTAGTCAATATTGGTCAATAATTTTATAAAGTTTCCTATGTCTTTGGATTATTAGTATAGTTTTTTATGCGTTAATTATAAATGAGTCATAATGCTATTTAGTAGAACTAGCCTTGAACGTAATATTTTACATAGATAAGGTATTCTGTGTTATTTTGAGAGAAATAAAATAATAATTCTTTATTACATATATTATTTGTTTTTTTATATATATTATTTAAATTTAAATAAATGATAAAGAATGGTCACTATTTTTTTCAGATTTATTTAAGGTACGTAAATTATAAATTATAATAGATATATGGAACTTCTTTATATTTAATATAGGAGATAATTTTAAAAACGGCTAAAGCAAGTTTAAAAGAATTTTAGAAACTTTTTTTTTTAAATTTTTCGTTCGTTCTTTACTTACGTTCTTACATATGCATTTTAAATTATTTTATTTTATTACAATTCTCGCTATCGTGGCCCAGTGAGACAGCGATTATCTATAAACGAAATGGTTTGGACTCTATTCTCATTTGAGGGAATTATTATATTTCATTGTTTTATATCTTCCCGCTGTGTAAGGAAGTGCGGCATTGAGTTCCGTTATTTAACACGAAATATCGGCAAAGTCGGAGGAGAGTGGAGAACAGAGTGTCTTTACTCTAGGTTCCCTCTTAGCAACCTAAGCGGTTGCTATGCGGGAGAAGGAGTAATCTTGTTTTTTTATGATTATTATTATTGATATCAATGACATTGGAATCTGAATATACAATCATTGTGTGCAACTAAAACTGTAAATCGGATTTGTTTTAATAGCATATGCAAAAACAAAACACGGTTAATGATAAGCAATATAATCAAGAGGAATGTAAACTATTGATTTATTATGTATGAATGTTTGATTTATAAATATGTGTCAGCTGTTTGTTTATTTACTTTCGACTTTTTAATTAGTTTCTTGGTTTGGATTCGAATTAAAAAATATAAAAAAAATATATATTTTTGGTTTTTGGCCCAAATTAGTCAAAAAGCTATCTTAACTGTCTCCCTTAACATGCGATGTCTCAGGCGGAGAGTAGAGAAGTATGATTTATCATCATTTTTTTTATTTAACGACTTATTGTGCATAACATCTACGTAATATCATTCAAGAGAAAATTTGTAGCAAATATTATTGTTTACTTTTGTGTTGAAATACGGTCGTGTGCCATTATCATAAAGTGGCCTTGCGATCGCAGCATTCATTCAATAATTGTACCTTTTATTTACAAACATTATAATATTAATTAATTTTCTTTGGAATATTTTGTAATTGGTAGTCGTTATGACTTTTCAGCTGGTAGTTTTTGACAATACCTTTATATGATATTTTAATGTTAGCAATACATAAAAAATATTTACAAAAATTCTTCCGATAAAGATTTATCTTACTAAATTTTATCGATATAGGTCACATCAATTTAACATTTTTCTATGCGGGTTTACCTTTTTAAATAAAAATATTACTACCTAATGAGACTTGTCGTGGCGCAGCGGCACTGCGTGCGACTGTAAACGCGACATTTTGTGGGTTCGATTCCCACTCTAGGACATGAAAATAATATTTAGGAAAATATAATATTTAGTATTTTCATTTCCTCGTTCTGGTAACAAGGCAAAGCGCTGCGTTCCGTCACACGGCACACAATGCCTCAATTCGGCGGAAAGTGGAGAACGGGGTGTCTTAACACTAGGTTCTCTGATTCCCTTAACTAAAAAAAAAAGAAAAAAATAACAACCTAGTGCTTGGAAGTTGTTCTCAATATTCCTGGTATTTTAAAGACATGGCGTGTTGGTTGGCAGAACCCTTCTGTAAATATCATCTATAAATTATACCATACAAATGAAAAAATATATTTCAGATGAGAAAAATCAACAAAGTTGGTGTATGGCCTGTAGGCATAGTGGGCGGCATGCGAGTTGAAATGCCCTTAGTGACAAATGGCAAAGTGTCAGGGTTCAATGCAGTTTGGAAGCCGTTCAGACCCTTCCCCATAGATATGGCTGGTTTCGCCATAAACGCTACTTTATTCTTGGAACATCAAGATGCGAAATTCTCTAGGAAAGTTCAATCAGGATTTCAGGTAATTTTGTAGTTCTATTTTGTTTCAATAATTTCAATAAACAGTCTTGATTGTCATTGTTAGTTTTGGTTATTTTTTTTTTCAATAATTTCAATAAACAGTCTTGATTGTCATTGTTAGTTTTGGTTATTTTTCAGGCGGTGTACAACTACTAGGTAAATATTTTAAAAAAATAACCGATTCGTTGAGTAAAACATATAATCTGTTAAATTTATATTTGTATCTCAAAAGCATGGCGATTTTTTAATTAAATCAATTCTTGTAATTCTTAATTTTATGCTGATATATTTTAAACTCATGTTAGACGTATATTTTAATACAATAGAAAAAATATTCGTATGGTAAATGGAATAAAATACCTAAAGTAGTTATAAATTTTTCATGACTGCTAAATTGATCTGAAAGTCTATGTAAAACCTAGAATGTTTTTATTTGTTCTTCATATCTTTTATTTGGCTAATTAACTTATCTTTATGTATGTTATCTTTATATAGGCAAATTACTGTATTAATATTTTAAGATTTGTGGTGAATTATGTAAAAAAAACTAAAATACTTAAACACGGTTTTTCAGTTTTTTTATATATATCAAATCATCAAGACGCACGCCTATCTCCTATAGGTCATTTGCAATTGTTTGTATTAGGTTTTTGGTCTATTCGTCAGTTATGATAAAAATTGCCATTTTTAAACGCAAAAATCTCCACACCTGTTAAGCTTAATATTTTGATTTTTTCGACCGATTTATAAAAGGAGGACGTTCTCTATTCAACTTTATTTTTATGTATACCTTATAACTTTTTACTGAGTAAACCAATATTGATGATTATTTTCTTATATGATAGCTAGTGGTTCTGGTGTGATCTCATTCAGTTAAGATTGATGAGTAATTTTTAACTTTTTGTGTTTTTTATATGAAGTCGGTTCTCTTTTTTGTTAAAATACTAATTATAAAAAAAAATCTATTTCACTTAAAATATATTTTTTATTTAGTATTCAAAAGTGACTCCAAAAAGTTCATATAACATAGCACATAGCTACTGTTTTGCTATTTGTTGACGAACTGTCGCTATTATGATTACTAAAATCTTTTTACATATTATAATTCAGTAGCTGCAGGATATAGAGCGTTAAGTCCAAAAGTATTGATTTTGGAAAATCACAATTAAAAAATTGCTAATTTTTCCAAAACCACGTAATTAATTAAATTTGATTTTGAAATATTTACCTGATTGTGTCAACATCTGTCAAATTAACTTTTAAGGTCTACATTAAATCAAAAGTGGGGAATGGAAATGTTAAAAGAGAACGGAGTGTCTTAACACTAGGTTATCTGTTCCCTCTGCCTACCCTGCTATGAGCGGGATACAGCGTGACGCTAAAAAAAATAAAAAAATTAATCATTTTTTTTTAGCAAAATCTCAAACTGGTTTTTAACTAATCAGGATTTAACACTCTTTACGCTGCAGCCACAGTACTACTGATAGAATAATGAATGCCAGCACGGCCATATGTGATAAGCGTTATCACACTTTCACTCGCACTGTGTTACTATAGATATCAATCACTTCCTCTTATAACAATATCACAATTTTTAAAATAATAAGTGCTGTATTCTGTATCAATTTTGTAAATGTTATTAATATTTTGTAGCTTGAGAGCAGCATTGAGTTCGAATTGTGCGTTAAAAAATTTAAATCGTTTTTGGATTCGTTTTTTTCTAATTTCCCGCGTATTGAAAGGCGTATGGAAAAATAACTAATATACTTGATTACCTAATTTCGTCATTCTCATTTGTATCTGAGGATTAGAGCTTATGGCGCAGTCACACAGCGTCTGACTATAAAACATGATTGCCGTGAATGCGATTCCCACTCAGGGAAAGTATTTTTATTTCTCCGCTCTGGTAAAACGCGGCGTTGAGTTTCGCTACATGTAACGAAGGAATTACATTAAGTTCTCTCTTAGAACCCTGCAATTTTATAATACTAGCTCATTCAATATAGCTGATAAAATAGTAGCCGCTGCAATATTATATTGATAGCTGAAATATATGATATGAACATATTTTTTAAATGTAAATACAATAAAGGTTTTCTTCCCCCACTTTCCGCCGAATTGAGGTATTGGAAGTGAGGAACAATGTCTTAACTAGGATCCCTCTGTTTACTCTGCTATATGCGGGTTACAGCGTGAATTTAAAAAAATAAATAAAGATTTTGTTTTATTCTTTCAGGAAAGTGAAATTTTAAAGTACGTGACGACTAAAGAAGCATTGGAACCGTTAGCTGAGAATTGTACTAAAGTGTACGTATGGCACACACGCACTCAGAAACCGTCGATACTCAACCCTAAGAAATTAAAACACCCGCCTATCCCCGACTGATCATATTGAGTCCTGATTAATTAAATAAAAAATATATATCCAGGTACTAAATTTGTCATTAAATTGAAAAAAATCATGAAAAAATGACTTTGATAACGATGGTTTGGACATAATATTCGTTTTGAATAGGTTTTTTATAATTTAAGCGTCGATCGCTTTCTGACTGAAAAATTTATTGGTATTATGTTTATTTTGTCTTTTTAAAAAAAATGTTGCAAAATTTTATTATAATATGACATTTACTACCTGTATTAGATATTTTTTTTTATTTTTTTTTTTAAATTTTAAATAGTCATTCCAAGATGGCCTCGAATATATAATTAATTAATGGATTTTTCAAAAGTTTCTGTTAACACATTGATAATTTAAAAAGCCAATTAGAATTATTTTCTCTATAAAGAAAGTAAATTCTAATTACAAAAATACCTAAACCTAACCTAAATCTATTTTAAAATAAAATTTCCTTCCCATATAAAAATATGTGTAACACTTTACAAATATTTAATCATATTTATTTTTAATTTAAGATACTTATCGAATACAGCTTGAAATGTTTTTATGATATAGTAATAAGGTAGGTTTGGTATTACTGTAGAAGTTTAAATAAATTGGCAATAATTATATTTAAATTGTAAGAAAAATTAACGATTCTATAATATATATGAAATAATATAGTTTTAAGTAGAAAATTTATTTAACAAGAAAAAACTATGAACCGATGGTATCAAAATAATTTTTATTAAATTTAATTCATTTTACATTTTTTATATTAAATAATTTTTTTTTTTATTTTTGTTAAGTAATTTTTGAATAAAACAGTAATACTCTGTATAATATATGTGCTAAAGAAACAAATAAAATAAAAATAATTTAAACCTTTGTTACTTAAGTTTTAGAACGGTAGAGAAATAGTCAGTAAAGTATTGTCAGTAATAATATATATTATGCTATTATACTATTGAACTAACCATTATTTATTTTTCGTGTTTGATTTAAAAGCAACACAAAGTATACTTATTTAATTATACAAGGCGTGAATATGTTTATAAGTCAAGAATGCATAGCTCTAAGCCGCATATTTTTAACTTTTTGTTTTAACCCATTTTTACCTGAAAACGATAGATTTTATTGATTTTATTGACTCAGTCATCTATTCATCTTATAAATTAAAAAAAATTTAGTAATATTTTTAAAAATGTACATGGAAATTGACTTATCAATATAATAACGCCTGGTATAGACATATTGTTAATTCATTTTTTAGTTATCTGTACACAGTAATGGTGTGGTGTGAAAGCATCTCTATCTCGTGTATAATATATATAAAATTTCCCTCTTAAGTAATTTAAAATAACACAAGTCATGGATTATATTAATGGATATGAAATATTTAAATTTAATCACAATTATCTACTAAGAAATTATAATGTATCATTAATTTATTTAAATTTGTATATTGTTTTCTTTTATTTCTTGTAACTATATGATTTTTTATTACATTTACATACGTTCATAATTACAGTATTATTATATTTTTCTATATTACTAATTGCTTTATATTAATTATTATTAATTAAAAAAAATATATATATATATTCTGGTCGCAAGTAAAGCTTAAATATTACATTTAGTTTATATAGAGCTTATAAAATTCGAAAAATAAAAAAAACATATTATAGTAATTTTATTTAAATATTAAAAATGAATATTTTTAACGCCTGTCGTGGCGCAGAGGTACAACAACACGCAATGCCTCAATTCGGCGGAAAGTGGGGAACGGAATTGTTGAAAGAGAATGGAGTGTCTTAACACTAGGTTCTCTGGTTCCCTCTGCCTACCCTGCTATATGCGGGATACAGCGTGAAGTAAAAAAAAAGAGAATATTTTTATTATTCCATTGGTATTTCATTATGAACAAAATGTATTATTATTATATTTATGTGTCTCCTATAATTTTTATTTTAAATAGCATCACATAATTTACACATGATATTCGTTCCAGGCGTGAATAGGTTGCTAAGTCGACTTGCAACATTTTTTTTTTAAATACTCCATATGGGTTAGAATCTATTTATAGAGTGAAGAAATGTTAAAATTAAAAAAAAAATCAAAGATATCTAACTTTTATGTAAAAAGTGGTAAATAACATAGAAACAGAAACATATTGAAAAATATGCATTTTCGATTTGTCAATTTATTCACGCCTGGTGGATGTTATTGTATATTTTCACAATTTAAAGTCACACTATAATATTATAGTATAGTTCTTTATACATTTCTTATTTTTTAATTCATTGTCACATTTTTGAATGTATTTTTTTAACATTGATTTATTTTAAATTATGTTATTTATATAAAAAAAATATATTAGTTACGGCTAGTTGTATTGAAAATGTGTATCATTTGTCTGTTTTGATCGTTTTTGCTTAAAACATACAAGTGAAAATAGGTTTTAGAGTAAATTACTTAAGATATAACTGTACTGGCTTGAAATTTCTTTTTTATACAACACACCTTTAAAATAGAAGTTACTTATTTAAAAAAATAATAATTAATAATTTTGCCGAAGTCGGCAAAAATATCGTAAAATGACGAAATGTCGGTAAAATGACGTAAATTCGTAATGTCGTAAAGTTACGACATTACGAATTTACGTCATTTTGAATATTTTTAAAATATTATTTATATTTGAGATAAGAACGTATTGCCATAGTGGTTAACAAGTTAAACGCCGATAGAAAAAATTAAAAATCGTAAAAATACTTTTGGTTGTAATTTGTTTATATTACGATACGTATAGAAAATATGTTTTATTCAATTCTGTACATGGATAACATAGTTACATAGCTGAGGTCAAGTCAAGTCAAGTCAGTCAGTCAGTTACAAGCTTCAGTTTTTGAACGTCAAATAATTTACCACCGGTTCACTAAATTTAATGCCTCAGACCTGAGAAGAACCGGCGCAAGAAACTCAGCGGGACATTTCTTTTTTTTTTTATATTGGACAATGGTTTACAATTCTTTATTAATGACAATGATACCGTTCGCCGGTGCACCCACCCCATGGTTCACAAATACAGAAAATGACGCTATGGTACACGAAGGGTGGGGTCACCGGTGAACCCCATGGCGTTTGACGTGTTAAAGCCCTTGGACGGTTTCTAAGAGGTGTGGATTCAAATCCTACTACGTTCATATTTTTATACGTTTTCCAATAATGGAAATCTATGATTATTTCCCCTATAATGTTGATTTTTGACTCAAGTCACTTTCATTTTAAAGGTCAAGTCCATTATTTTACTATATAATGAACAAACATTCCGACTAATATAGCAATAACAACAGTTTAGTGTTCATTAGTTGAAAGTAATTATTAGGATGAGATTTTCGTAACTTAATGACTTTACAATTTTTTTTTTATTTATGTGTTTTCATATCAAAGGTGTTATAACAAAAGGTGGCAAAGTCCAGCGCCTGTCGTGGCGCAGAGTTACAAGCATGCGACTGTAAACACGATAGGTTGTGGGTTCTATTCCCACTTCAGGAAATGGAATTTTTCATTTCCTGAATTTGGTAACAAGGCAAAGCGCGGCGTTGTGTTCCGCCACTCAGCACGGAATGCCTCAATGTGAGAAAGTGGAACGTAGTGTCTTAACACTAGGTTCCCCCTGCCTACCCTGATATATGCGGGATACAGCGTGAAGCTATGTATGTATGTTATTTTAATCTGTATTTTAAACCTAAGCTGTGTCGGTTAACTTGGAATCTTAAAAAATGTGATAGACTGAGATGGACTTTGCCTCCTTTGTTTTATTAGACTCCTGATTTTTTTTTTTAAATAATGAATTATTTATTTTGTCAAGAACATATGAAAAGAAATTCCTTTTAGTACAATAATTTAGAACAAATTTAGTTCATCACTCAAAATAGATTTTAGACGACTTTATAAGATTTTATTCGATGTGTCAACAATCTCTTAACTTTCTATACTCATTGTTTATTATAACTTCGTAGCTTTAATATATGCATAATAATTGTAATTAATTCTTTTTCACAGTGTTTTTAAAGTTTCTGGTAATTATCTTAATATTTATGACGAGTCCTGTCGTGGTGCAGACGCACAAGTGTGCGACTGTAAACGCAACAGGTTGTGGGTTCGATTCCCACTCCAGGAAATGAAAATATTCAATAATACATATTTAGTATTTCCTCGCACTGGGAATAAGGCAAAGACATGCCCCAACTCGACGGAAAGTGGGGAACGGAATGTCTTTATACTAGGTTCTCAGGTGCCCTCTGCTTTTCCTGCTATGTGTGGGTTTCAGCGTGAAGCTAAATACAATGGAATATTTTGATTTATTATTGGTGTTTCGTAAATTAACAGGAACTTATAAAACGCTTTTGAAGCTAGCTCTTATATCTTACTGAACGCTCAAATTTATGTCGGTCTAAATGTTTGTGACTTGTACTTATTTTTTTTAATGATCAAGAAATGTATCAACTTAGAAAATACTTTTTAGTGACGTATAGAACTACATATAAATGAATGAGTGAATGAGTGAATAAAAAAAATATTTTATAATTTTATGTGACAGTTCTTTGAATGAAAATAATCTGTTTTTAGGTTTTATTGAGTGGCCTTAGAGTTTCAATATAAATATGGTAAAGGAAATGATTAATAACAGAATATATGAATACAATATGCATGTTTTTGGATTGTTTAAAAAAACAATTGACTTTTGAAATTGATAGCGTTTTATTTGAAATAACTTTTTTATAGTACATTGTACTATTTAAGTTCTCTTTAATTTTATTACATCACTATTTTTTTTATATTTGTTTTTTTTTTTATAAAAAAATATTTATTATTTTGAATAGATTTAAGTTTTAAACAGTCATCGAGATGCGTTTCTGTTTCTTACAGAGGCTCTGGTTATACCTTTTTTATCTCTAACGAGATGTTGATAATATAAATGAAACACTGTCATTGTAATTACGAATAACTCCTAAAAACACACAAGCCAAAAACTTTTTATACAAAGTTTTGTTATTCAATACCATATATTTAACATAAAATCTGTAATCTTAGATATTGTAGAAGAAATGTAACTTAAATATACTTAAGTGACTATTTAACGCTTTTTAAGTATTAATGTAATTTAATCGAGTATTGTTATTTGGAAATGCTATTGAAGCTTTGAATGTATGATGAGTTTACATCGAATGAGTAGAAGTTAGCTACTACGTGATTTTATAGAATTCTATTTATATAATTTTGTAAATATATATCTCAGTGAATATCGACAGTATGATAATATAATATAATACAAATATTTTTGTTGTTTTTATTTATTTTCTATAACCTACTGGCATTAATTTTATTCACTATTTTTTCACGTTTTTTTCTACATAGAAAGGTAAATAGACAAAACCTTTTGTCAAAACACTACACTTTTTACGTTTAGCCCGTCTAGAGCGGAGAAATGAAAATATGATAGTTTTCCGAGTGTGAATCGAACCCACAACCTATGGCGCTTACAGTCAGACAGGGTCCCACTGTACCACGATGGCCAGATTTTTTAAATATTTATTGAATAGAATAGTCTTTATTGCACATAAAATAAAAAAAAAAACAATATAACAGGAATCTATTAATTTAGTATCTGTATGCAAAGGCGGTCTTATGGCTTCAAGCAATCTCTTACAGACAACCTTTGGTAAAGATAGGATTGAATGCAAAAGTAAAAGGGGAATAACTTCAGTGCAACAGTATTTTTAAGTAAAATATATATATATATATATATACATAAACGGACAAGGATATACTAACGTTCTAAATTAAATAGATATTCTTTAAAACGACTTTTAAATACCTGAAAAGATTTTGCAAGGCGAACTTCAGTAGGAAGTTCACTCCAAAGAATCGCAGATCTCACAGTAAAGGAGTTGGAGTAGAATTGGATATGACAGGATGATAATTTGTGGAATAAATTTTATGGAAAAAAAACAGCTGTTTAGGAAACAGTAACTTGTTGCTTTTAAACACGCAATTGAGAAACACAATTAGGTGTTCAACATCTTTTCGAATGTTTTTAGGTAGTTTTTCCAGTTCTACCACTCAACACGCAATACGATACGGTAGGAAAACAGTACGCAGTGTGAGTCTAATATAATCTTTCTTTTTTTAACTTCACGCTGTATTCTGCACATAGCGGGGTAGGCAGGAACCAGAGAACCTAGTGTTAAGGCACTCCATTCTCTTTCAACATATCCGTTCCCCAGTTTCCGCCAAATTTAGGCATTGCGTGTTGAGTGGCGGAACTCAACGCTGCGCTTTACCTTGTTACCAAACCCAGAAAATGAAAATACTTAATTTTCCTGGAGTGGGAATCGAACTCACAATCTGTCGCTTGCCTCTACACCACGACAGGCGTTAAAAATAAAATAATAGTTATAAATTTTTGAATTACTATAAGAATTATGAATAACTTTTCTTTCCTCTTGCTATACTATAGTTAATAAGTAAAATTTATTTTTTTCTTTAGCTTCACGTTGTTTTTCTTGTAGCGGGGTAGATGAGGAAAATTAATTGATTAATATTATGACTTCTTTAATTATTGTCATAAATATTTATAAAGAAAAAAATCTAAAAATTACATTTATAGAAATTTAGCGGTATAGAAACTTCACTGCTGTATTATAAAATTAAAAACGTACATACATAACGCCTTCCGTGGCGCAGAGGCACAAGCGTGCGACTGTAAACGCGACAGGTTATGGGTTCGATTCCCACTTCAAAAAATGGAATTTTTCATTTCCTGGGGTTGGTAAGAAGGCAAAGCGCGGCGTTGAGTTCCGCCACCCAGCACGCAATGCCTCAATTCAACGAAAAGTGGGGAACGGAGTGTCCCTCTGACTACCCTGCTATATGCGGGAAACAGCGTGAAGCTATGTAGGTAATAAAAAAACTTTGACTAAAATCCGGTGAAATGTTTTATCAAATTGATTTAATATATTTCTATAAAAATATTTATCATCTACTTTTAGATTTAAATCATTTAAAGAACAAAAACCTTTTACAGATAGTAATATTTCAGCACAATGCTAAACGTGTTTAAATGAATAAAGGAATCCTGCCTAAAACTAAGGATGCTTATTCAACTTCTGACAACTCCTTATAACAAAAGCGAAATAATAAAATCTGGTCGAGCCGTTCTAATTCCGCAAAATTGGAGCGATCTCTTCAAACTTATCCAATATTGTTTGAAATCGGTCATTTCACTTCGCCCTTATAAGTACTTATATCGTTCTATGAAAATACCTTTGTATTTGTAAAGTCAGGAAATTTAATTATTGAATTTCTAAAGTAATCCAAGTTTTTAAAAGGTTGTTCTAATTAATGGGAAGTGTAATCGTCATATATTACTATCGTTCGAGAATATAGTATCAATGATACTGGAGGAAGGTCACGTAAAAAGCATGAGGACTCCCCGGGGGGCATGCATGAAGAGGTTAATGACTGTGGACGAGGCGAAAGAGGTATGCAGGGACCGTAGCGTTTGGCGCTCCGTTCTCTCTGCTACCCCGCTAGGGATAAGCGTGAAGTTAAGTAAGTAAGTAAGTATTGCTATCGTGATTTGTGCAGTAAAATCAATTTTATTTCTGATTACTAACTTGTTAAGATATTGAACCCGAAAGAAAACAGTTTTCTTTCATACTTACTAGTATATAAAATATACTACCTTAAAATATTCTTCTTTATTTAAATTTAAAACGTTGATATTATGAAAATATTGTCATTTCATTTGGACCCATAAATTTATTAATAAATGTTTTGGTGATTATTAATTAATGAATCATGAACTCTAACAACATCTTTTTGTAAAACTCTTATACAACATCAACGGACTTCAACTCACATCCTTTTACGTAAAAAATTCTAAATAATATTTTAAATATATATCTATATCATTATTTTAAAAATCAAATAAATAATTATAGACGACTATAACGACATCTGTTTTTATTATTATTATTTTTTTTTTTATGGATAACGGATGGCAAACGAGCAGAAGGACCACCTGATGGTAAGTGGTTACCTTCGCCCATAGACATCTACAACACCAGAGATGTTGTAAATGCGTTGCCTACCTAGACGATACAGATGGAAGGGGAGGACAATGTAGTAGTTCTCTAACGGAACCATCACATTCTGGGGAAAGAATGGGGTGGGATAGGGGAAAACCTGGCTTACGTGCCATCGAACCGGAACACATCATTAGATATTTGGCGGTTCGTCTTTGACATGATAGTGGTTGCGAGCCAGTCGGAGGACGAACCTCCTACCACCAAACAAAATATTACGTAATGTCATAATTTCCTACGAATTTATAATTATCTATTAATTTACTAAATATATATTTTCCGTTAAATGTTAAAACTTCCGTAATAACCAAGTGGTTAATTTGTAATAATCTTAGGTCTATTCTCGCAGGTAGCGGTGAGCTTTCACGCTTATTAGCTAAATCACGTATCAAACCTGCGAAATTTGTATTTAGTTACGGGTCGCTTCGTCATGTAATAAATCTGTTTAGGTAATGGTTTGGTGAAATTGAAATTTTGCTGTGGAGATACTGTTATATTCAGATATTTTAAACGACTTTAAATAAGGAAGAGGTTATCTTTTTTTTTTTTAACTTCACGCTGTAACCCGCATATAGCAGGGTAGACAGAGGGAACCAGAGAACCTAGTGTTAAGACACTCCATTCTCTTTCAACAATTTCGTTCCCCACTTTCCGCCGAATTGAGGCATTGCGTGTTGAGTGGCGGAACTCAACGCCAATCAAGAGGTTATCAATTCGATTATATTTTAATTTGTGGTACCGCATATCTTTTTACTAAATCAATTTTGATGACTCTTTTTTATATGATAGCTAGTGCTAGTACGAGTAATTTTTGAGATATTTGTAATGTCACTTTTTGGTTTATTTTATTTCAAGTCGATTTTCTTTTTTTTTGGTAAAATCTTAATTTTATTACATAATATTTATATACGTAATAACATTTTTAATGCCCTTTTATTGTAGGACATATAGTAGTCTTGTACAACCAGACATTTTCTTACTAAACCGCATAGACGAAAAGATGTATAATATATACTGAAATTGTAAATAGTCCTAAAATATACATACCGATCTCTTCGGAGAATATGCGGAGTCAGTTTGGCTGACCGAATCCGCAACGAGGAGATACTTAGAGGGACAGGTATAAGCCAGGATGTTATAGTAAGAATGAAGAAGAACGTGCTCAGGTGGTTTGAGCACGTCGAGAGGATGAGTGATGAAAGAATGGTAAGAAAGATATGAGCGGCAAGAGAGGTAAGGGGAGACCTCGGCTGACCTTCGAGAACACAGTATCAATGATACTGGAGGAAGGTCACGTAAAAAGCATGAGGACCCCTCGGAGGGCATGCATGAAGAGGTAGACGAGGTGAAAGAGGTATGCAGGGACCGTAGCGTTTGGCGCTCCGTTCTCTCTGACTACCCCGCTAGGGATAAAGCGTAAAGTTAAGTAAGTAAGTATATACATACCATGTATTCGTAATGAAATAAAAACTCAAAAAGACTAACACGCTCACATCGACCAGAGCACACAGAGATATAATCATTATTTATGCAAATATAATAAATTAGTGTTAGATACAGTCCTCCATAACTAGTAACGTTGATAATTCAATATAACAACGTAACATATTCAAAGCTCGTAGTGGACGGTAATTGCCTGCCCACGAATTAACCCTTTCCGTCCGGCCTGAAATGTTGTGACTGACTCTACCAGCCTAGGCTGTTAAGTATACAAAAATTTAATGACGCAACTGTTGCGTTGTCAGGCATACAGCTAAGAAACCTTTTTATATACCTGACAACTGTTGCGTTCGGAACTGGGTATAGAAAAACGCAACAGTTGCGGTCTCAGGCCTCAGCATAGGTTCTCTAGAACGCAACCGTTGGGTCAGCCGGTTGGAATGGGTTAAGGTGATGCGTTAACTATGTAATTATGTACATTGTATTGTTTACATAGACTAATAATAACGCCTGTCGTGGCGCAGAGGCACAAGCGTGCGACGCGACAGGTTGTGGGTTCGATTCCCACTCCAGGAAATGTAAAATTTAGTATTTTCATTTCTTGGGTTTGGTAACAAAGCAAAGCGCGGTATTGAGTTCCGCCTCTCAACACGTAATGCCTCAATTCGGCGGAAAGTGGGGAACGGAATTGTTGAAAGAGAATGGAGTGTCTTAACACTAGGTTCTCTGATTCCCTCTGCCTACCCTGCTATGTGCGGGTTACAGCGTGAAGTTAAAAAAAAAAGAAACTAATAATGTTAGTCTTTATTAAGAATAATTTGTTTTAGATTATTTCACTTCTCACTTCACTACATAGGTACTTTAGGGATGAAGTTACTATTTCTATAAGTTATCTTTCAGGATGGTAATTCATATTGTGCAAATCAGCTTTTTCTAAACTATAGGTCTCGAACCATGAATATAAAGTGGGCCCAAAAATAAATTAAGTAGATATTTATGTTTTTTCTGATCATTTTACTTCTTACTTAGCTTTCAAAATTTTATGATTTTTCCTATATTTTGTAAATCAGCATTTCTTAAACTATAGGCCTGGAATGCATAAAAGGTGGGCTCTACAGATGAAGTAGATAGTTGCGTTTAAAATATCATATATTCGGATTTTGTTTTAAATAGAACATTCATTCATATTGCTAACGTTACCTTTAAACCAAACAAAAAAGACAGCTTATATAGATCGTGACTTACTACTAAAAAGCTTGAGCATTACCAATTTTATACTCCCCTATTTCTAAGACAGACAAGAGGTGAACCCCAAATTGGAAAATATCGTTAGGTGGGTCGGAGCCCAGTCAGCTTTGATAACCACTGGCTTAACAGATTTGGGAAAATGAAAAAAAAACAGTGATATGTAGTCGTAGTGTAATTGTATTTAGTATTATTTACGGACAAAATGAATAAAGAAATCCTGATAAATTTTGTTCTTTTTTGTAGCTTCACGCTGCACCCCGCACATAGCAGGGTAGGCAGAAGGAACCAGAGAACCTATTTTTAAGACACTTTTTTTAAGACCTTTTTCTTTATGGAAAGGACAAGGCAAACGAGCGTTTGGGTAACCTGATGGTAAGTGATCCCCGCCCACGGCCCCGTGTAACACCAGAGAAGTTACAGGTACGTTGCCGGCCAATGAGGTGGGAGTAGGCGCGCTTTTTGAAGATACTACCCATGTCGTATCGACCTGGAAACACTGCCGCCTGGAGGCCATTCTACAGTTCAGTGCATGTGTAAGAAAATTCCTACGAAACCGCTCAGTATTGGAGTGCCACATATCCAGGTGGTGTGGACTCCGTTCCGTTCCGTTATGTAAATACGTGAAGCGTACCTCTTTTTACGAAAATTAAGCGAACGGAGGAGTATGAAACTTGGCACACTTATAGGTTGTTAATATGTTGTTAATATGTTGCTAATATGTTGTTTTAAATAATGCATAAAAAGTATATTAAATTAATAAAATAAATGTTACACACACTACCATGGCTTGACATTTACTTTTATATAAAGCGACATATACCAATGTATATGTCGTATATAATGCAATATGTATTAGCAACCTAAAGACAACGCGTTGTTAACGCGTCACTAAGGCCACTAGTATATTGAAAATATTAATTAACTTTGTTAATTAATATTTTCAATATTTTAAGGATAATGTTTTAAATTTTACTGCTTTTCTAATTAATGGTAAATAAACATCAAACCGACTTAAGAAAAACATTGTTTTGCAAGGCACGTGGTGGCTGCGATTGCTTTTGGGGTTGCAAACAAACCTAATTAAACTTCTGTGTTAAATTTATAATTTATTCACGGAAAAACAGACAGTCTGATCACAGTATCTCCCATCATTTTTTACTTGTAACCGTAATAAATGTAAATTCAATGAAAGAAAAATATTTACTGCTTTACCTAAAGCTTTTTTTCATTTGTATCTGTAAAGTCAGCACATGGTTCAATTTTTTTTTATTAATGTTTATTAATGAATTCACATTCAATTTATGGTATGCTAAGGCACAGTATTAATTTGTATAAAAAACAAGGAATTATTATTTAGAATACGAACTTATATTAAATTCAAAATGTTCCCATGTGACTACTGATTGCACCCCTCAATATATAATGTCTCTTTTCTTATGGAATCAAGTTCTCTCTACCTACATCACAAAATGCAGGATGCATATGAAAGTGCAGTTTTAATTTGGTAGTGTACAATTTTTCTTACATAGTTGTGATATTCTAAAAATCTATCTAATTCGTCAACATACTTGTCTGTAAAAAGACAAAAGGACATAGTCTCACTAATCTAGTGAGACTTGGGTTAAAGCTAAGTTAATTTGGCTTTACCATATGAACTATGCTAAGATTGATTAATTAGTTACCCTATTCTATCACAAGACGCTGACGCCATCACGCTATCGAACGATCCCACACATTAGGTAGGGCTATATACTATCGCAAATCCACACACTATGCGTCGTAATCTGTGTGCAGAGACAAACTCCCAGTTTTTCAACTGCCCGATCGTGCCTATACGCGAGGAGATTCAGCTATGCAGTTCAGACAGGGCATGAGGCCAGTAGCTTGGACTACTAGCTCGGACTGAGCGAGACTAAGGCACGCAGTTAAGGGTAGAGTTATTGTTCTCAGGGAAATCAATTAAAAATATGCTACTAAATATAGGATATTATTTAATTTGTTTATGCTTACAGTTAATACTGTATTTCTTCCTTAAATCTTCCTTAAATATATGCATCTGTTCTCATTTTACAAGAAAAAGCCAAATTTCTACATCACAAATAGGTATTCCGGTATCAATTTGCGAGTCACGTGGTTAAATCGATTGTGTGGGGACATGGGGCGCAATCATCGCTCTTGTCCCGCCAATAAGTTCACAATTCATTCGTTAGTAAAATCTATAATGTGGTCTACATAATAATAGGTCATATTGCTTGCTGTTACGTGATTGAACATATATTTTACATACCTTTGTTTTAAAAACATACCTAGGGTTCGTATCAAATACCCAAATTGAGAACGAAAATAACAATGCTATATGCGGCCATCGCTATATGAAAAGATTCATGTTTTTTGTTTTTTAGAATATGTTTTAATGTTTTTTTGAAATTAAAATGGTGTAAGTACAAAAAATAGGTGAAAAAGTACGTTTGAACGTATTAAATGTAGGTAACATACATTGCTACATTTGTTTAAAAAAGTATATTCCTCACATATTAGCGACGCATTTTATTACAATCAATATAATCTTACGAACAGTTTTAAAGGTATCGTTTTCTATAGGTTACTAATAAAGTATTAAGGATAACTTCCCCTCGGACCGCGAAAGCGTTTAGACGTGTCCTCTGTACAAATATACACTAATATACGGTGCATAGTACTAGGCGTGCATAAATCTTTAAGAGTGGACCGAGAAATCCGGCTAAGGGATCAGCGGCGCTCCGCACCAGACCACCACAAACAGTTCAAGTAAGCCCAGGGCTCTCCTTCATCCCTGGGTCCAGACACATCGTGTTTGGGCTCAATCTCCCTCAAATCCCGAGCTCCCTTCTCTCCCCCCACTTTTCCCTCCTCCCCCTCATTTTCAATATCCCCTCCATTTGTTCACACACGAAATCCCTCCCCCTCTCCCCCTCTGTAACAGTACCTCACCCCCCCTAGGCCTATCTTCGTAACCAGTAGAGATAGACCCACCGAGTTTGGGCTCTTTGGATTCGGCTGAAGGAGCCCTACAATCTGGCTCCAACGGATTCCAGGAACAGCCACTAAATTCCCAGGAATTTACCCAAAAACACGAAAAGCGCAGTTTTAGCGGCAGGGAATTGACGTAAATTAGAATAACTTGATACCAGTGGCTCTATACACCACTGGATAATCAAGACTTGGTACTGGCTACCAAAGAAATTTACACTGTTTGACTCCGATCCTCATGTTGGAGGTGCAAGTTTATAAAATAAAAAAAAAAAAAAGATATGCTTGTAAAGCAAAATAATCTTTTTTCTTAGTCTTTTGTTAAAAGCGACTCTTAAGTAGAAAAATAATGGATTTAGTGATTGGGACCTTTTTAATAGTTCTGCATTTCGCCATAAAATTATTAAAATTGACCGAGTGTCTTAACGCTAGGTTTTCTGGTGTTACCATGCCGAAAATACCATTATTAATGAAATACTTAATGTTACTACTTTAAATTTTTTTTTTTTAAATTGTGGGTTCTATTCCCACTCCAGGAAATGTAAAAATCTAGTTCTTTCAATTCCTGGGTTTGGTAAGGAGGCAAAGTGCGGCGTTGAGTTCCGCCACTCAGCGCGCAATGCCTCAATTCGGCAGAAAGTGGGGAACGAAGTGTCTTAACACTAGGTTCCCTCTGCCCTGCTATATGCGGGATACAGTGGAAGCTTAAAATTTATAGTACAAGGAAATAATAAAAGTAACTTTAAAAAAGGCATTTTAATTAAAAAGAAGAGAAAATAAAATTACAGAAAACACAATAATGCCAACATTTATAAATAATATATAATATAATTAAACATTAAATAAACAACGCGTCAACAATCTACACAATACATTGTCATGTACAAATCACTTTCATTATAAAAAAAAAACGAACTGTGTTGATAACATTAAAAAAAAAGAAACAAATTTTGACATAAAATACAATTTTAAATTTTGAAAATTCATAACATCTTTCAAAAAAAATCTTTCATAATTTAAATTTCAAAACAAGTTCCAAAATTTGAAAAAAAAATTTCAACTTTTGAAAAGTTAGAAATTTGAAAAATAAAATTTCATCTTTTGACATAAACATTAACAACACAAACACTCGTGTAAACAAAACAATTAAATACACGAACATATAAACACTTTGTTGGAAACATTGTTAACGTGAAACGTGAAGCGAAGCGTGTTTGTTTGCACGTCACACAATAACTGGTAATAATAATAATAAAATAATTATATTATTAATAAATAACGTGCGTAAGCTTCTTCTGTTCGTAGGCGTATTTTAAAATTTGAGATATTTAATATAACATTTTTAAAAACTTGCTATTACAGTATAAACTATTAGTCATTATATGAAAAGGTTGTCTCTTTTAATTTTTTTTAATTTCATTGTAAAAATTTGTAAGAAATTAATAAAAAAAAAATCAATAAATAATTATAATTATTTTTTGTTATAATCATTGTTTTAAATTCATACAAAACAACCTTTCAAAATAACAACTTGGTAACTTACAAGACTTTCTCTCTGAAACGAGGTAGATCCTCCATATTTGAATTAAATTTGAATCTTCTAATATATAAATTATTTTTTTTCAAATTTTGACTTTTTTAAATGGTAACAAATGGCTTATATTTTTTGTGTTGGTAAAAGTGGTAAAAGGTGGTATCTAGCGTTTCCTAAGCTAACCTAATTCGCCAAAAATGAAAAAAAAATTGAAAAAATTGAAAAGCGGTAATTTTTCATATTTTTTTTTAATAATTAGGTAAAGGACACTACTTCTTATATCTAAAAATTTCATATAACGTTTATATTTATAAATATATTTTGTAAAAAAGCCACGTAAAGGTAGCGAACTACTTGTACAGTTAATTGTTACTGTAAAAGCTTAAATGTCAGTAAATCTTTGGATTAACCGGTAAATGTTAGAATTTACTAAAGTCTAGTAAGTAAAATTATTGTTTTAAAGAAATATTTTTGAGCTAAAAGTTATTAAATTTTGGATTTTTACCATAAAATTAGAAAATCTGAATTTTTTTTGACCTTCTTTGGAAATTTTACTGGAAAATCTAAAGATTTACCATATTTCAAACTTTTACAGTAACATAGTCATCTTAATAAGTTAAATAATTTAAGTAAACATTTGTGCTGAAGCCGGCGAAGATCACAGCATTCTTATATTTTTGTCCGTGAACGGAGACGAAATGTAAGCTCTGGAATTAAAAAAATAGATTAAAAAAAGTAAATAGGTATATACTGAACTGAACTGGTTTTGACAAATTTGGAAAAAAAAGAACTTTTATTTTCATTTTTTTAAAATATTGTTTATTTTACATTTTTTTTTGGGTTTTTTTATGGATAATAGATAGCAAACGAGCAGAAGGACCACCTGATGGACCCCCATGAACATCTATAACACCAGAGATGTTGTAGATGCGTTGCCAACCTAGAGGATACAGAGGGGGGACAATGTAGTAGTCCGCAATGTAGGGGTAATATGTGTGTATAAACAAAAATAAGTTCTAAGAAGTGTATAAGAACGTGTCTTAATTAACACTTTGAAATTGAAATTTTAATAAATTCCTAAATACATAACCAGTACAGTTCAGCATTATATAAAAAAAATAAAAAACATTCCATACACAGAATGTCTTTTTTTTTAGAATGAGTGGTATGCTGGTAGCCCTATTGGCCTCTACAGCGTCACCGGGTTTTGTGGGAGGCCGAGCTTGAAGAGCTCTGACCACAGCATGTACGATACAACATCAAATAGCGAATACGTAAACTATGTAATAAAACTACAAATAACATGCTTCTTAATTCATTTCTAAATTCATAAATATGTAGTCCTTGAAATAAAAAAAGGGGTAATAACATGGAAACAAGCATAAAATAAATAAAAACACAGAGAAGCCTACAAAAATGATATAAAAATAACAACAATAGAGATATGCACTTATTTAAATAAGCTATAATCTCAAATTTAAATAATCATGCCACAAAAAAAAATATAAAGAACACTTCATGCCATAAATAAAAAATAAACAAATTATCTATTTTCATTTAAAGACATTTACAGGCGTCATTCCATAAAAATACTATAAGTAAATTACTTTCTGTCATTATGACATCTACAGACTTCATTCCGCATAAACAAAATAAATTAAATTAAAAAAGACGTCTACACACGTCATTCCTAAAAAAATATGACAGAAAAAAAAACCAAATTATTTCTGTTATTATGGCATCTACAGACATCATTCCACAAAAAACGTTAATTATAAAGGCATCTACAGACTATACATAAAGAACCTGTGATATATACTTGCAGTCTTCTTAGCTTGATTATTCATTTAAAACTGGAAGCATTGATCTAGAAAATAGGTATATCCGTTAGTTTATATATAAATATATATGTATACATAATAAATACTAAATAGGCATATCTATTGGGCATTTTAAATGTGATGGAAGCAAATTATATAAGAAACCGGCCATGTTATGTTGTTTTTGAAATGGAAAAGTTTTATCAATACGTGTTCGACATATTCAAAGAAAAATATTTCTAATCAAGCTAATATTTTTTTTAAATAGTATATACATGAATAATAACAGTAAAAATAAAATGATGAAAATTTACAAAATTACATAAAAAATGTCAATCAACTCATATTAATATAACTTCGTCATTGTCCTAATAATTACGTTTTCACGCTAAATCTTCATCTAAATAAAGAATAACATAATAATGGTAATTTTTATTATTAATATCTATATAAACAATAAATAACAACAATCTTAATAACAAATAATTATTTTACAAAAACATAAAACATCACTAGCGCACAAACGATCATATAAAATAAAAGAAAGAAAAAAAAGTCACGTGTCCAACATAAACACATTAATAATTTAAAAAAAAAAACAAAAAGTAAAACATCGTCCATAATTCCATATATTTTTTCTTTTGACACATGCGCTAGTAACGTCACAGGTGACATTGACAGCTACATGACATGACATTGACAGAAGCGTGACATATTTAATAAACTACATGTACCTTCCATTTCCAAAGCTATGGGAATGGGACCTTGGCAGCGTTGAAAATTAAAATACATATAAGCGATAATAGCGATAATGGATTCGTTTACGAGATATTAAAAAAATAGTAAATTAAAAATATTACATATATATTGTTATTGTGTTTTATTAAATAAATAGAAAGTTACAAAATCCATAATATTTTTTTAAATAATTATAATAAATTAAAATAAATAAAATTATTTTTTTAGTAAATAAAAAAAAACATATCTCGTAAATTGTATGTTACAGCCACATTGGTCATAAACAACTTAAAAAAAAGTTATTTATTAATATTAAAAAATTAGCCTCTACTATTTTACTTATAAAAGTTGACAAGCATGATTACTACTTCATTTTCATGTAAAATTAATAATAATGATAATAATTTATTAATTTAAAAATATTTGTGTAATGGTGTGTATTTTTTATTAAGCCCTTTTTTTAGAAATGAGATTTCATTTACATTTGTAAGAAAACCAAATATTGTTCTTAAAATAGTGACAATAATTACAATCAATTTAGAATTGTCAATATTTTTTTTTTTATTTTATTTTTTAAGGTCAACCAGCAGTTTTACAATTTGGTACATATAAAAAAAGATACATTATTAAATTTAATCTCTAAAATTATTGTAAAACTATTTTAAGGTTAACACCACTTACAAAAAGTTATAAAAAAGATACTTAAAATTAATTTTTAGTTTGCCGTAAGAGATTGTAGGCACCTTTTTTTAAACATATTTATATAATCGCAAAAGATATCAATTGAGCCACTGCATCGATTTAATAGTTTGGTTAGTTAACTTAAAGATGTCAGTATTGTCAGTTTAACAACCATCAACTCGGAAGGCAGTTCTGCTGAGAAGAGCATCAAAACTCAACAGTTGCTCTTTTCAAATATGATATTACAACATATTGGGTATTAAAAATATTTTTTTGTTGAAAACAAGTCTAGTTTTAATTTCTTTATCTAAATTATTTATCGCTACTTAACAACGCGATTTGCCTACGCCAGATCGGAGAAATAAAAATAAATAAATATACACATTTAGTCAAGACAACCACATTAAGATGACTAAAAGGAAAATCATTTAAAATGTAAAAATAATGTATATCATATATATAAATATATGATTTTTTGAATCTAACAATTGTTACAAGCAAAAAAATCCCTTTAACATCAAAATTTTATTTTTAATCTATATTTTTTAAAGAATAATATAAATAAATATTTCATCTCTTGTCTTCTTCTCTTCTTATTGTCTGTCTTACTAGAGTAAATGAAATCTCACACCATATTTAAAACTTACCTTAATATAGTATTATAATGAATAATAAATTAGCAAATGTTAATATGGCTAGCTGTTAAAGGTTACCATTATTTACGTCTATTGCAGACTCGAGCTCAAGGAAGGCAACCAGAGCATAGAAATACAATAAATACATAAATAAACATTATTAAATAAATTATTTTATTAATTTTTAATGTGATGTGTTTAATTTTGTTAGTTGTCATTGAATTTGACAGTTGCTTTGGCGCCAATTTGTATGTGTCTATGACTGTAAGTTATTCTGCCTATGTGTTATGGATATGTTTAATAATAATTTTATGACACTAGTATTTAATAAAAAGAATAGATTTCTAGTAGAAGATTACATATAGGTACATTACTATTCTATAAAAAATACATTTAAATTGTTGTTCTATGTTATATTCATATTCATTTAAAATATTTTAGATGATTATGAATCGCACTTCATTACTTAAAATAAGATACTTAACACCATATTATTTATACATATGTAATTTGTATACACATGTACATATAAACTGTATAAGTTACTACATTTTTTTTGACACTCCCACATTCTACCTGATGTGCCCCCGCGATTTGATACAGGCGACACAACTGTTTGTCATATTTAATTGTGTAAATTAAATACAGTTACATTTTTGTATCAATTTATATAATTTTACCTATTAGATATATTACTACTTAGTTAAAATGAGAATTACGTCGATTAGTACGTTTTACAATTTTGAGGATAATAATTTTTTATATGGATTCGATTATTTATATATAATTATAAGTTACTACATTGTATACACTGACATACTTGAATATGCGTCTTAAATATCCATGTATAAGTTCGTGTATAATTATTATGTATATGTGTACGTATATATGTATGTATGTATGTGTAATTTCTGTATATCTATACTCACAGTTGAAATTTATTAATATTTACCAGAACTATGACCATAACACCATAGATTCGACCATAGATATGTGTAAGCATGTACATACAATATGTATATGTATATAAATATAATTCCTGTATATCTTTACCCACAGCTAAAATATATTAATTAATATTTTTTACAGCTATGACCACAAACGTAATATTGTGTATATTTCTTTATATGTATACATACGAGTATACTATGTGTACACGTACATACTTGTATTTATGTAAATATATTTTTTTAATTTTCACAACTATGATAGCAGGCATGTGTACATTTAAATATGTATATCTGTGTATGTGTGTACACATGCATATATAATGTGTACGTATATGTTTGTGTGTGTGTGTGTGTGTGTACATATACAATGTGTATGTATATATAAATACGTGTTTTTCTGTATAAATATACTCACAGCTCCATATCCTGCACAGTGGACCTCTCGCAGCGAGTGGGCACGGCCACGTGGCAGTGTTTGTGGCACTTCAGCAGACAGTCGCGGCACTGGTAGCCTTGCTTACCGATACGACGAGCTATTGTTTTATTGCACACTGTGCATACTGTGCCACTGGTGGGAGATAACATATTATGAGATAGAAAAGTAGTGTTAAGTCACTACGTTCTCTAGTTTCGATATCTTTGAAATAACATTATTTGGTAAGCTTTGCCATAAATAGGCCGTCGCGGTGCAGTGGAAATGTTTGACTGTTAACGCAGTTGGTTGTGAGTTCAATTGTAGTTCGGGGGAATGGCTATATTTTACTTTCTTTTCGAGTTGAGTTCCGTCAATCAACACTCAGTCTAAAGTTTGGGAGGAAAGTTGAAAACTTTTTTTAACTGACTGAAGTAGAGTAAGTAAGAAAATGTTGTAATTGCTATGTGGTAAAAAGGCGAATTTGCTTTTTTTTATTAAATAACAAAATACAATTACAATTTTATTATTTTATTTCGTATATGTGGCGGAACTCGTCGTTATTTTTTTTATTCCAACAAATAAATTTAATTAAAAAAAAATCTCTATAAAAAAAAGTAAATGACTATTTTTTGACCAACATAAAAAATATGTTACAAAATATTTGTTCCAATCTATAAACTATCAAATCCTAAAAAGTTTAATCACAAAATTAACTTACCCGCTAAGATGTTTAGCGATGAAAGTGTGTTCATTATATATATGCAATTTGACACCCTTCCGCCGCCATCTTGATCTCTGCGCGACCGTCAAAGGCACTAAGTAGTGTTTTTTTATTCCCGCCTCAATGGTCTCTAACACCAAGGTGGAAGCCTCATGAATGAAGGTCCTGGCTGATGCTGTACTGAATCCGGAGACTTCACTAAGAGAAGATCTGTTTAATTAATTTCACATCCCGGTTCCAACGGTTTTTTTAAGAAAACACAATATTCGACACAAAAAAAGGATGAAATTATGAAAAAAAGGCAAAATATGATCAGAATAGCATTATAGGGAAAATTGATATTTAACATGCATACAGATTAAGAAAGTAAGAAAATTAGTATGAAATACCAATGTTACCAGATTGCAGAGTGCGTTTTTCCCCAGCGTGAGTGTTGCCAGATGAAAAGAGAGAAAAAAATCACATTTAGTGCTAATGTTAAGAATACTGTAATAAATATATTATTATATATGGCAAGCTAGCATTGTTTTTAAAATTTTCTATATATCTTGCCGTGTTAGTTTTGTAATTTTTTTATTTGTTATATTAAAGCCAATTAGGATATATTACACTACACTTATGAAACAAATTACTTATTACTTTTTTTATTAAAAAAAATAAAAATTATACATCAAATAATCTTTACATATATATAACATAAGAATTTAAACATTATTGATATTAATTTTAATTTCAATTTAAAATGCAAAGTAACATAAAAGTATAACTCTCACTTATAATAAATCAAACAATATTTTTTCCCACAAAAATGACAACATTTAACACATATGGCAACATTAGGCCTACCTTCGGGAAGTCCTGGATTCGTCGCCCGACTGCGCGGGGGAGGCGCCCGCCGAGTACACGTTGCGATTCGGTAGAGTTAGCGCTTTGTCTGTAAATTGTATTGAGATGCGGGTTCAAATCTAGTTATCTATATGAAATCTAAATTTTTTTTACAAAATTAATTCGGAGCATAAAAAATACTTTTTTAGTTATATTAATATCTTTTGCTTATCTTTTGGTTCACTATAATTATTCTTACTGTAAACCATCAATCACAGCGATTGTGAGTTCGATTCCCACTTGAAGGAATTATCGTTGTTGATTTTTAATAGTACATTTGTTTTAAGAAGACAATTTCAGTATAGTATTGTATATTATCAATAGCTGTAGCCCGCAACTACCTTTGCATTGGAATTCAAAACATACGAGTATTGTATTGTTCTCCCCGTTTCCAGTAAATTTTCTGGAAATTCTTTTTCAATTTCTTTCACTCCCCATAGAACCTACATACAACACTAGTCCCCAGTAGGCTGAGCTCGGCTCGAGCGAAGCAAAGCCCCCTACAACGAACGAAGCACGCGTTGCGAGGTCCGTGTCTCACCTGAGACGCCCTTTCGACTTTGTAGAATCTCTTTGTTGTCGCTTTTCCAAAGGTGATCAAAGCCAAGGTCAGAGCTCTTCTAGCTCGGCCTCTCACAAAATCCGCATGACGCTGTAGAGGCTAACAGGGCCAACAGCATACTACACATTAGATAAAAAAAAATACTTCAGCTTTGCCAACAACTCACCATGACTATTTCTTTCAGCGCTAACACTCCGAATGCGTTGGTTTTCCAGTTCCGGGTCCTGCAGGTCTAGGGACGCGCCGCGAGTACGAGATCTACCTAGCCTGGGATTAAAAAAATATATAACTTTATCAAAAAACCGTCAAAGTTCCTTTTTTTTTTACTATGAATACATGTATTATTATATAAGTCATAGTGGTGTCGTGCTATAGTATTTGAAAACGTGATGGTTACAGGTTCACCACTCTGGTAAGACATTCAGTGGCGTTGAGTTCCACCATTCAACATATGAAGTCTTGAATTCTGGTGGAAAGCGTAATACAGTTTTGACACTACATACTCTCTGCCTACCCTGCTATGCGAGAAAAAAACGTGAGTCTGTAGGGAAAGCACGAAAATTTGCGACAAAGTATTGGTATCGTTATCGAAAGCATTTTGTATTTCCAATTCTATTTAATTCCTACCTTCTCTTGATAGTACCGAAGAAGTCTCGTTTCCGCTTCCTAGGTGCCGGCTCTGGAGGTGTCTCTTGGTTCTTATTTACATAGTCGCCTTGCTATAAATGTGAATAAAATAAATAAATATAGGTAAATTTTATGTTATTTTTTTTTTTGGTGAAGTGAGGAAAGTTATCTTCAAGAATCAGTACATTTAAAGGAAATTAAATATGTGAAGGGAGAAATAGACCCCATTTTACGCAAATTTAGAATTTGGCAAGAGCGTGAAATTTAGCACACTCAAAGTCTATATGGAGAAGAAGTGTTTTAAACATTTATTTTTTGTAAAAAATCATTAGAAATACTTTAAAATAATAAAATAAATATTACATAGACCACTACCGTACCGTAGAGCACTACCTCATAATAGAATAAAAAGAGTAGTTAAAAAATTATTATAATATAAAAAATTGAAAAAATATATAATTTCAAAATATAAAGTGACATATATTTTAGATTGATAATTGGAAATTAATAAATAATGATAAAAGCAAACCTTTAAAAAAAAGTCATAATAATAAAGGTAAAGAATATTTAAGAAGTAAGAATAAATATAAATAAATATATACATATATTTACACATAAATACATAACAAAAACATATTTACAAAAATAATTAGTAATTAAACATATCAAACAAGGAAAAAAACATTACCGTTTCAGCATCACCGTTAGCTTTGGCGCCATTTTCCTTTATCCTCACACTTTTGGCGGGAGATTGGTTCGGGGTTGACGTTTTGTCAACTTTCTGTATATTATCTGTATTTTTTTGTAAATACGCATTTTCCATTTCTCCTTCCCTCTCCACTTCGATGAATTTCCCGGAATCCGTTAATTCCACCTTTGTTTTTTGGGAATTTGGAATTTTGTTAGTGGCAACACATGTTTTGGTTTTAATTTGAGTTTTTTATATAAAAGATAGATTATATTTATTGCATAGATAATAAATTAAAAAAAAAAAAACTCAAATTTTCACCAAACTATTACACACATTATTAAAACTAACAATCATGCTATGTTTTTTTTTAAACTAAACTTAAGGTTGGTTTCCATGACAAAATTTCAGGCAAAATATTATTATATGTATGAAATAATTAATAAAATTGCAAATAAAACTCACCTTAATAGATTTCGGCTCCTGAGATGTTTCAAACAACATGCAAAAACAAACAAAATTCTAGTTACTTAGTCACTGGGGAGTTAAAAATTAGGGAAAAAAGTCACAATTAAAATAAATATTGATTTTGTTGTTGCGTTTTTTAATACTTTAATTAAATATAATTTTTAAATATTTGATATATATATTTTAATAAATTTAAAATAAATTTATTTTAAATAAGTAAAATTTAAGTTGATGTCTTATAATTCCATAATAAATGTTTCAGAAGATATCACTTGTAAATGTAGATAAAATTAGTTAGTCTAGATTTATATAGGTTTTAATCTATAATTTAAACACGATATAAAACCATATATACATACATGAAAAAATATATATTTTTTTTTTTTTATGGATAACGGATGGCAAACGAGCAGAAGGACCACCTGATGGTAAGTGTATACCTTCGCTCATGAACATCTACACCACCAGAGATGTTGTAGATGCGTTGCCAACCTAGAGGATACAGATGGAAGAGGAGGACAATGTAGTATTCCGTTCTCGGAACCACCACATTTTGGGGAAAGGATGGGTGGGAATGGGAAAACCTGGCTTACATGCCATCGAACCGGAACACATCATAAGATATTTGGCGGTTCGTCTTTGACATGATAGTGGTCGCGAGCCAGACGGAGGACGAACCTCCTACCACCAAACAAACAAAAATATAAATTTCCTTTTTTTAAAATCAAATTTTCACATGTAAAAACATAATAATATTTAGATAGAAATAAAAAAACTTAACACATAGATCAAAAAAACTGTTACAAATTAATATTAAAACACAATTCCAAAATCAATCCCAAAACCAAAAGGGGTCTAACTTAAAAAAAAACCTTTTAAGTAATCAAATATTTTTTTTTAAGTTAGGCCTTATTTAAAACATAATAATAAAATAATACTCACCCTTTGCACAGAATGTATTATAAGTGTAGACTTGTTCGCCGCGTTGGTGGGACTGAGTTCGAGTTCTCGTAACGCCGATTCTGTTAGTTGACTTGGGTCGTGACCTTTTAGAAATTAATAGTAATTAAATGTACTTATGACGTATTAAATATTCTTTTTAGCTTTTTTATCCCGCATAGAAGGATAGTTAAAGATAACTTAGTTCTGCGCCTTCAGCTCGAAATCGAGAAATTGGGTGCTGAGTGGCAGACTTGTGGAGCTTTCTAATTTCTGATCTCAACAGAACGGAGAAAAATATATTTTTTTAGTTTCACGCTGTATCCCGCACATAGCAGGTTAGACAGCGGGAATCTGTGAAGCTAGTGTTAAGACACTCAGTTCTCTCTTAACAATTCCGTTCCTCATTTTCCACCGGATAGAGGCATTGCGTGCTGAGTGGCGGATCTCAACGACGCGCTTTGCCTTGTTATCAAACCCAGGAAATGAAAAATTCCATTTCCTGGAGTAGGAATCGAACCCACAACCTGTCGCGTTTATAGTCGCACGCTTATGTCTCTGCGCAACGACAGGCGTTATTGGATACATGATTGTAAGATAATTAATATTCTAACAGAAAAAGAAAACCAAATTTCAAAATCAATTAGCACTAAAAAATATATTACGAATAATTTTTAGTGCTATTTCATTCTTTATAGTGAGAATCGAACCTACAATCAAATTACGATTTACGATAGTATTTCTTTAATATGGGTTAAATTTTTATATTTAAATAATGACATGGAAAAAGTGACTTTCACTAAGTAAAAATAAAAGGTTGAAAATATACCATGCTATTGTGCCTGATGATTATGTTCGAATCACTCTAAAAATAAATAAATAAAATAAAAAAAATTGAAAATAAATAAATAGTTTTAAGTTTCATATATAACGTATATATATATGGCAACGCGTTGTTAACGCGTCAACGGGGACACTAGTTGAGTTTTAGCTCTCAACACGCAATATATGGAATTCAGACAGAAAGTGGAAAACGAAGTGACTTTCACTATCACTTATTTTTAATAATAAATATAATTTTATTTACCATTTTGCTGGAAGGTAGTTTTAGTGGTAGTAGTGAGGCGACCTTGAGGTGTAACAGTGCGTAGACTCTCTTTTATTTTCATCGGCTTTGAACCTAGGTCCGGTATGTCTGCACCTTCTATGAATAGGAACTAAAAAAAAATATATAATTATTTTTTTTCTTTTTAAGTAAATAAAGAAAATTTATACTGTTTTGAAGATTTTAAAAAATGTATTATTATTGAATGCATAGTAAATGTATATCTTATATCTTGTAATAATTTTGGCTTCATTCTTTTCAATAAGGCCTATATTAAAATAAAAATGAATACAAAATAAATATTAAAAATTTATTGAAAAAAAAAAATGTAAAAATCGATATTATATATAATTTAATTACTTAAATATTTAATGAAAAAACCTTCCTTATGAAAAAATTACCTCGATCTTAAATTCCAAGAATAGAAAGTAGAAAGTAGTGTAGGTTCAAATCCAATGGCTTCCAAAAAATTTTAAACACAAAAAAAATCTTAACACATTAAAGTATAACAAAATATATTAAGAAAAATACATACTTCAACAGTCAAACTGCCGCTAATGTCATGTTCCTCCATGGGTCTAGTCTGAAGGCCTATCTGCTGTCTTTGTGATGGCGCCGCTAGTAGTTCATCTATTCCTACCAAACCTAGACCTAGGAATCTGAAAATATGATAATTTTTACTATTTACTTATTAAATTTGCATTGAGACCATCGTGGCGCAGTGGGATAGTGTTTGGTTGTAAACGAGATTGGTTGTGGGTTCGATTCCCACTCTCAAGAAAGATTATATTTAAATTTTTATGTTATGGTAAGATAAATCTCGACATTAAGTTCCGCCACTGAAAACGTAATGTCGAAATTTAGGAAGGAAAGTGGAACACGGAGTGTCTTGTCACTAGGTTCTCTCTGTCTATCCTATTAAAAACAGAGTGAGTCTGAAAGACAAAACAAAAAAAGACCTCAAATTTAATAACTGGAGGCCAATATCATGGAACTTAGTAATTATACCATCAGTTGACAATATGTGGTATTATGACGGAGCCTGAAGGTAGGGGACGAAACCTTAGGATTTTGAGCCCAGTCGCAAAATAAGTTTCATTATGAAGAATCTACCGAAATTTAATAATATATGAGGCTTAATAAACATCCATACAGATACGGAATAAAAAAAAAATGTAATACCAGTAACATAGGCAAGTCGGTATATATAGATCCGACTCAACGAATATTATATATTTTCATAGTTTACGTAGTAAATATTTTTTTTAGCGTCTAAATTTTTGTTAAGCTTGTTTTTTACAATCCCAATGTTTATCGAACATACACCTAAACGTCTTCTATACTCAAAACCTGATGGTCGTAGAAACCGTGGCCGACCAAAGTTGCGCTGGTTTGATGGTGCCGAGCAAGACCTACAGACAATTGGCATCCGAGGCTGGAAGCAGCGAGCCAAGAACCGTTCCGGTTGGAGAGATATTCTGGATCAGGCCAAGGCCCACCCTGGGCTGTAGCGCCATAGATGATGATGAGATGATGAATGTTTATCGACCTTGATATTTTGGCGTTCCTTATGTAGTAAATTCAACTCAGCCAGTTGATAAATCCGTCATCAATTTATTGTTATTTACAAAACGTAGGGCAAAAGGTAAGCCGACGGGAATCGTGTTATATGGACGCTTCGCCACTTAAACATATTACAAAATATTGAAAATATTACTGTTTTTTTTAAGAATAATTAATAAGAATAAAACATTTATAGTAACCCTATAGGGTTACTATTAAAAACTGTACATGCAAGTGGACTTATCAATCTATTGACGCCTGGTACCTTTATATAATTTACCTGTGTTGCGTAGTTGTGTTTCCAGGGGAGGGAGGTCCCGTACGATCGTATACTTCGAACAGCAATTCTGCGGTTTGAGGTGACAGGTCGCTGTGGAAATATATTATTTAGTTAAGTTTATTTAATTTTACAATATAAAGAATTTATTATTACTTACTTACTTACTTACTTAGCTTCACGCTGTATCCCGCATATAGCAGGGAAGATATAGGGAACCTAGCGTTACGACACTCTGTTCCCTACTTTCCGCCGAATTGAGGCATTGCGTGCTGAGTGGCGGAGCTCAACGCCGCGCTTTGCCTTGTTACCAAACCCAGGAAATACTAAAAATCATTTCCTGGAGTGGGAATCGAACCCACAACCTATTGGGTTTACAGTCGTACGCTTGTGCCTCTGCGTTACGACAGGCGTTTATTTTACTTGCATAAACTAAACTTGCATAAGAATGTATTATTCTTAATCATATATAAAATATATAAAAAGAAAAAATTAAAAAATAAAGTTCACATGTATGAATGTAAATAAGAGGGTATTAATTCGATTCTCACGCAGGGAATACTTATATTTAAATTATTTTTATTTCTACATACACAAAGCCCGGTATTGAGTTCCGTCATTTATCACGCAGTCTCGAATTAATTGGAAACGTAGTGTCTTCACACCAGCCTCTATGTCTACCCTGCTATACAAAAAATATCGTAAATTTATTTACACTCACAAAAGGAAATGTTCTTCCCACATGGGGTTAGTCGTGTCCTTTTTGAAGGCAGTTTGGTTTCTTTGCGGCGGCTCGTCCATCTCAACCACGCAGTATGGCGCTATACAACCACTTTTACCTGTAAATTATATTTTATATTAATTAAATAAGATAGAACAAAAAACTTTAGATGCTTTCTTATGAAAAATATGGGAAAGGTGTATGAAATTTGATATAAATGCTTTATACGAGCTCGTATAAGCAAAAGTGCAGAAAGTTAATATTCTTCATAACAATTTCTTTGCATAGCTTTAAATTAATAAAATAAATATGTCTTTGAGACATACTTTTGTACAGTGATATAAAAAAAACCGTCATTCCGTAGTGGTATTTGCTAACGAGTCGGTTGTGAGATCGATTCACGCTTGGGGAAATTATTATATTTAAGCTGTCATAATTTCCCTGATCTGGTAAGTCAAATCATGATATTGAATTCCTCTAGCAAGACGTTATTTCCCAAATTCAAGAGAAAAGCTGGTAAGGGTATTTCTTCAAGATTTCGTTATTCATCTAATTCTTATGGCTATCAATTTTCGACATCTTAAGCATAATTAAACGTGTTTTTATGAAAATAGGTGAGAAAGGGATCTCAAATATATGTGTTGTGGTACACCTACTTTCATAGGAGCACATTTTATTATGCCAAATGGTCAAAAATTTTAGGTCATATAAATCAGAAAAGGACAAAATCTTGAAGAATTATCCATAACAAAATGTTTTGACACTAGGTTCCCTCTTGGTCTGTGGCAAAAAATGTGAAAAAGCCAAAAACATTGTTAAGGAGAATTTTTTTAAATCATCTCAACTGGAGTTAACAGCCATTTTTTTTTATCAAATGATTGACAAATTGATATATTTTTGAGTTGCTAGATTAAACTGTTGATAACTCACCACCAATATCCTTAGCGCCAACCACTTTCACTAGCAAACGTTTATCACCCAACAACTGTATACAGCCCGCTGTGGAATTAGGTGTTGATGTGTACATGCTTCTATCTGATTGTAACTGGAAATAAATTTGTTATATTATATATTATTAAATATTATTAAATATTTCCCTCCGCCGCTGGGTAGCGTGCCGTAAGAGGCGGGTATCCCAGTAGGCAGGTGGTAGGAGGTTCGTCCTCGGACTGACTCGCGATCACTATCATGTTAAAGACGAACCGTAAAATATCTAATTGTGTTCCGGTTCGATGGCATGTAAGCCAGGTTTTCCCCTTTCCCACCCAACAATGTGGGTACCAATGTTACCCCAAAATGTGGTTATTCCGATAGCGGACTACTACCAATGTAGTAGTCCGCTATATAGTATCAAAATCGTTAATTTATACTCAGTAGGGTTTATGAAGCGAGTTTGAGTAACGACATCGCCGTGGAAGAAAAAAAGCTCTAACAATATTATTCTATTTTTACTATTTTATCATATCAAAATATCAAATAATTTAATTTATAAAAACAGATTACCTTTCATTCTACATAACTCAAATGTAAGTCGACTTAACAATATATTCACGCTTGGACATATATATAAATAAATAATGAATAATTACCATAGAATCGTAATGCAAGGGTAACCTTGGGCCAGCTTCCGGCATGTATCGTCGTAGTCTCGGACAAGTGGGGTAGTGCGCGAAGTTGAAGTTCAAATTTGTGTTCCGTAATGCACTTACTACTATATCACTGGAAAATTAAGGAAATACATATTAAAAAAAAATTAAAATATATACATATATGAGAAATGGCCAGTTTTATCTAGCTACATTTTGTTAGAATTTGTTTTTATAATATAAGAATTTCAACGTAGCTACATAGGCTTAGACGTCAGACCGTTTGGATGGTAAACAAGAGGGAGCAGGTTCAAATTATTCTACTAACACTAAGTGATGAGTATTTTAAAAATTTTAAAATAATATATAATTTTAGATATTGTCTTTGCAAAAGTGATTGGTTATATTTATTAAAGTACAGTAAATAATTATAATAAGTAATTTCACACAGTGAAATATTGTTCAACTGTCAACACAATTGGTAGTAAGTTCGATTCCCATTCGGTGGAATATTATAATATGTGTTTCAATTATTTTGCATTTCTCTACTCTGGAAAGACAAAGCTCAGTGTAGAGTTTCGCCACGACAATGAGCTTTAACACGGAATACCAATTTTGAGCGAGAACGGAGTGTCTAGACACTAGATTTCCTGCTATACTGGAAAAAGCATGAAGTCGTATTAATTATTTATTGAATATTTATGAGTAATCAATTTTTATTTGATATTTATGAGTCATTAACTAAACATACCAATTGTACGTAGTGTATGTAACATTAACAAGCGCAAATTACTACTTACGATAAATACGTTAGTACGTGTCGTATATAATTGAATAAGACCTTGGTACAAAATTAGTGTTTAGCAAATGAATGAATAACAATTTTTTATTTTTGTTTGACATATTGACAAAAACAGTATAGATATAGGTACTTAATTGCTTACTTAGGTTTTTTTATGTTGTAATGAAAAATAAGATAAAAGCAAGGGATATAAGGCAGGATGTGTATTTTTTTTTAAATTTAAATTGTATAATTTAAATAGATATCGTTTTAAAAAATAAGAAAACTGATATATTAAATTATTATAAAGCAGTATAATATAGCTAGTAAGCGACCATAACATTAGTTCCGGTTTCCGCCAGATTCGATCAGAAAGCCTACTAAAAACCTTCGCCCAATAATTATTCTGTTAGTTTTTTTCTGCCGAAAGTATACTAATGAATCGTTAGAAGTCGTTAAGCAATTTAGTTTCTAGCAATATATAACTCCGATTTCCAAATTCTCGCATTGACATTATGAGTTTTGGGAGAAAATACTCCATTTTTTTGACATTATCATTAAAAATATAATAGAAAACAGAGTGTCGTGACACTAAGTTCTCTTTGCCTATATAACTTAAAATAATTTAATATACAAAAACTGCTTCAATCAATAATCGAACCGACACCCGCAACTCACCTAACAAGTTGTTGCAAATCACTTTCAGCGGCGTTAGGTCGTAAAGGTCCGACCGGTGCTAAAGCCACTTTGACGTCTGGCCATCCGTCGCATTTTAGCTCGCCTGTCAGTTTGTCTGTCACACATATTATGTGAAGACGGGCACGAAACCTGGAAATGTTTAAAATATTTAAAAATATAACCGTAAAGTGCTATTATAACTCAATAGTAAAAACAATTTTTTAGTTGTTCTTGTACATACAAATTCTAACAGTAACAATAAGATGGATGTATGAATAATAAAATCATTTTGTATGATATTACTAAGAACAAAAACTCGCTTAGGCTTATTTGAACTTAATACCAAATAAGTATATTCATTTTTGATAGTTTTAAAGTGTCAATCACACCTAGAAAACGAAACTTGTATCAAATATATAAGAATTTCGACGCAACGCGATAAGAACGCATGTCTTAGCGGTCAGAGCTTGGACGGTTTCCAAGAGGCGCGGGTTTTAGCCCCGCTGCGTTCAAATTTATATACGTTCTCTATAAAAGTATATTCATGTTAGAAATAATAGAAAGATTTTATTCTTATGGGTAATTGTTCAAGATATCGTCCTTTTCTGATTCATATGGCCCAAAATTTTTAATACTGGGCACAACAAAACATATATTTGAGATCTTTGTCTCACATTCTTTCATAGCGGTACAACTACTTTCATAGGAACACGTTTTATTATGCCATAAGTCACCGATTATTTTGGTCATATGAATCAGATGAAGAATGAAATCTTGAAGAAATACCCCGATATTTTCCAAACATTTGCGTGATAATTAATATTTCATTATAAATTCAATATTTTGTCTCAACAAAAACACATGTATAAACTATATACTATAAAATATAACTTACTTGTTAACATTAACTCTATAATGGGACACTTCAACTTTTTCACCGCGTTGGCTAAACGCTTTCAGCTGGAAAGCGGGCGTCGCGTCACAGTCGCAGGTGATGGTCTGGAATATACATACAAAAAAGATAGTAAAATATTATTACAATTAGTCCTGTTTTATAATTTAGTATTTTCATTTCTTGGGTTTGGTAACAAGGCAAAGCGCGGCGTTGAGTTCCGCCATTCAACACGCAACGCCTCAATTCGGCGGAAAGTGGGGAACAGAATTGTTGAAAGAGAATGGAGTGTACACTAGGTTCTCTGGTTCCCTCTACCTACCCTGCTATATGCGGGTTACAGCGTGAAGTTATAAATGATTGTCGTTTACATTGCTTTTCCATATATTTAATAGTTTTGATTATTTAAAATTAAAATATTCTTTAATAGCCGATACGGCGAACTTTGTACCTTGTATAAGTACAAGTAATTTTCTACATCACAAAAAAATGTAGGAATTTTAAAAATATATTTTGATTTAGGTATATCAAAAATATAGTAAATATTTGTATTTCAAATTTACGCGCAACAATTTAATACCCACATGTGTCATTTAATGACATCTGTCATAGTATTTTTTTAAATACTTTGTTAAGGACAGTGATATATCCGGCCGCTTCTACTGAATTTCGAAATATGTATCTGTTAAGTTAAGGGTAGCGAAACGATATGCCACGTTTTGAAATGTCAAAAAGAGAAAACAAAAACATTCATATCAATACTCGATTATATCAATCAATATAATTATTTTAAAATAATATCAATACTCGATACAAAACTCGATTGTTATTTACACTATACAAAAGTACAACTCGAGTTAACTCGAATCGAAATTCACGTAACTCGATTTAAAGAACTGGAAACAGGTGACAAGTAAAGTAAATATATTATGTTAGCATAGTTTAGTCTGGCGACCTTTATTTTTTCTTTTTTTAACATTGGTAATCGAGTTAAACTGGAGTTGTGGTAGTGTTGTTTTTAAATGTCAATCGCTCAAAGTATAATATTTATATAAACTTTATGAATACTTAAAAAAATGGTTTATATATTTACGATTATTTAGTTTATATGATTTATGAGAATATTTTAATATTCTCTTGAGGTTTAAATTTCTGTTGTTTATACAACATATAACAGCCTTAAACAAGTGTAATAAGTTAAGCGTAAAACGGGTAGTAAGTAGTAAATCATATAAATTAAAATAAAAAAGTAATTGTATTAGATTTATCATATTTTTACAAATATGTTTGCATTGTGTCCTAAGTGGAGGTAGTCAACGCCGCGCTTTGCCTTGTTACCAAACTCAAATGAAAATACAATTTTTTTTCATTTCCTGGAGTGGGAATCGAACCCACAATCTGTCGCGTTTACAGTCGCACGCTTGTGCCTCTGCGCCACGACAGGCGTTATTATTTACTACGAGTATAATAAACAAAAAGACAAATATTATTCAGCACTATTAGCCGAAGTTTAGCCTCGAATTGACCCACCACTGATTCGAACCCACTAAACCGAATTTAGACAAGCAAGTATGAACTACACTACAATACCATAAAGATAGTATAGGGATATAATAGTATTAAGTCAACAATCCGTATATTTTATTAAAAGGCGGGCAGCATTGTAGTAATGTTCAATTTATCACAATTGAATCTTCCGCTTGGAACGTTACGTTTCTATATAAATCTATTTCATTATTTACTATTACTATGAACTATGAAGTTATAAACATTGTCGAATATAAAAAAAAAAAAAAAGAAAAAAAATAGTCCCGCTGAGTTTCTTGCGCCGGTTCTTCTCAGGTCTGAGGCATTAAATTTAGTGAACCGGTGGTAAATTATTTGACGTTCAAAAAATGAAGCTTGTAACTTCTTATTTTGAATAAAATTATTTGACTTTGACTTTGACCTTGACTAAACGTATGTGTAAGACAATTGAATTGGTGTGGGTTCAAATCCGTTCGAGGGGTTATTAAAATACTCTTAAAATAATTTTAAATATAAAGCACTAATAGTAAAGTTATTACAAATAACTCATAATCACACGTTAGATATTAACTAAATTTAAATGTGAATACATCAAAAATACTAGCTATCATATAAAAAAAATAACAAAATTTATTCACCGAGTAAAAAGTTATGCGGTAAAACATAAAAAAGCAGTAGAATCGAGAACCTCGTCTTTTTATCACTACGGTTAAATAGAACATATTTTTTTAGCTTCACGCTGTATCCTGCACATAGCAGGTTAGGCAGAGGGAACCAGATAACCTAGTGTTAAAACACTCCGTTCTCTTTTAACATTTCCGTTCCCCACTTTCCGCCGAAATTGAGACATTACTCAATGCCGCGCTTTGTCTTGTTTTCAAAGCGAGGAAATGATAATACTAAATATATTATTTAAAATTTTCATTGCTTGGAGTGGGAATCGAACCCACAATCTGTCGTGTTTACGATCACACGCTTGTACCTCTGGGCCACGATAGGACTCCGTAGTATTTATATTGTATTAAATTACGTACAACGTCATCCTTCGAGTCGCATTCACAGAACACATTGGTTACGTTAGGTGGGTGGCTGTCTAACGCACGCACTAACTCCACGCCGACGCCTTGCTGAAACATAAACGACATAAATTAATATGGCTTTATAATTTTATATGAAAATTAAATTAATGAACATATTAATACAGTATTCTTTTTATTTTATAGCTTCACGCTTTATCTCGCATAGCAGGGTAGTCAGAGAGAATCCAGGGCATTCCGTTCTCCACTTTCCGACAGAATTCGAGACATAGCATGAGTGGCGAAACTCAACGCTGCACTATGTCTTTCACGCTGCACTACTATACAATTCAAAATAATTTAGACTAGTTTCCCCGTAGACGCGTTAGCAACGCGTTATCTTTAGCAATGTATACGTCACTTTATATAAACATGGACGTAAAGTCATCGTAATATGTGTAACATTTATTTTTTTTATTTAATATACTTTTAAAGCATTATTTTTAAAAAATATGCATTCTGCAATCCTTCTCTATATAAACTATAAGTGTGCCAAATTTTATTCTCCTCCGTCCGCATAATTTTTGTAAAAAGGGGTCCACAGTTTTTGCTTCACGTATTTATATATAGATTACTTACATCGTTGCGTTGGGTGACATGTTCATTATATATTTTCAAGGAAATACCTAAGAGCTACACACATCTAAACAAAACCTATAAAATTCTCAATTTTATAAAACGTTCATACAATAAAGAAAAATAAGCCAACAGCTTAAAGTTTTCATAAATTTGCTTCCTCAAAGGAACATTTCGTATGTCCGTAAATACCAAGAATAGGTAACTGCAGCTAAAGTTTACGATTTCACAAATTAGGACACTGCAATGCAGAAATTGTAAACGTGACTTAAATACATATTTTAAACTTTGAAAACATGCTATATATGTTATAGGTATTTTAAATGGACGCGATGGGTGTGGGTTCAAATCCAAAATGAGGGAATGTACTAATATATTATAGTTTTATGTGTAATTTATTTTGTATGATTTTTGATTCGCTGAAGTTTATATTATGAGTGACGTTTCTTTAAGCACCCAAAAAAAAAAATTTGGAAAATGGAGAAATGACTTTTAAAATCATTTTTAAATATGATTATCTATATACTAATACGTAAAGCAAAAACTTTGGATCCCTTTTTACAAAAAGAAAAGGAAGGAGGGGCATAAAACTTGGCACACTTATAGTTTATATAGAGAAGGCGTACAGAAAGATAATAGATATTTAAAATAACGCATACAAATATATTAAATTAATAAAATAAATGTTATATACTCTACCAATGTCTGACATCAATGTTTATATAAAGTAACATGTTTATATAGTGACGTTGCTAAGCAACGCGTTGTTAACGCGTCAACGGGGGCGCTAGTACTTAGAAATATATATATATTTTTTTATTTGTTTTTTGTAGTCATCATGACGGCAATGGTGACATAGTACAGTTATAACGTTGTGACGTAGTTCAGAGGTAATTGGATTAAATAAATCAAGTCTATTTAATTAATTATTTATATAGATATATGTACTTAAAAATATATATTAATAAATGATAACATTATTACAATCCTCTAGATATCTGTAGTTAACCTAAATATGCCACATTTGGGTCAGTTAGGTTGATTGGACAAGAGACGGTATGTTTGAAATGTAATAAAAATTCTATTGAGTAGAATGCAATGTATTTACAAGAAAAGAAGTGATATTTTCTCAAAATGTGTAAATATGTGTGTGTGAATAGGTTCATAAGTCGACTAGCAAATACGTTTTATTTAATTACCCGATTAATTTATCGGTATTATTTATAAGGAGAATAAATTACAAAATAGGTAACTAAAATAAACTTACAAATGCCTGCCCTGAAAAGTATGCATTTTCGATTTGTCTACTTATTCTCGCGTGGAAAGAATATAAATTTTACAGTAAATAATCATGAAAATAATGTATATTTAATATCTTACACATACATACATACATAGCTTTACGCTGTATCCCGCATATATAGCAGGGTAGGCAGAGGGAACCTAGTGCTAAGACACTCCGTTCCCCATTTTCCGTTGAATTGAGCTATTGCGTGCTGAGTGGCGCAACTCAACGCCGCGCTTTGCCTTATTACCATACCAAACCCAGGAAATGAAAAATTCCATTTCCTGGAGTGGGAATCGAACCCACAACCTGTCGCGTTTACAGTCGCTCGCTTGTGCCTCTGCGCCACGACAGGTGTTATAATGATAATATAAGTATATTAAAAAAAAATTATCGTCAATGTCGAAGTATGTTATTATTGTTTTTCACCGCATTGTCTCTCTTCGGTAGTTCCTAACAATTAGGTTGCCTGGAACCACTTGCCACTTTTAGTGATAAAGTCGCCTTTGTGCATTTATTATATTGTTTTAAGTATTTCTTTAATGTATCATTTTAAAGTGTGCAATAAAGACCTTTTTTCTACAACTTTGAAAACTATTTGGCAGAAAACAGCACCGGGAGCAGAATGAGTTTCCCCTCGACTGGTTTATTTTAGTAACTATGGTTACTAAAACAACTAGATTTATGCATATTTAAGAAAAAAATGTTAACCTAGGAATTCTCAAACTTAGTGTCGAGACAGCCTAGATTCGATACATTAGGTGTGAAGTAATGGAAATCAACGCTGGGTTTTCTTACTAGACCGGAGAAATAAAATATTAGTGTAATCATTCCCCCGAATGCGAATCGAACCCACAACCAATAGCGTTTACAGTCATACGGTGTCTCACTCCTCCACGATAGCCTCTATTTAACACTGTTAACTAAAATACAAAATTCTGTAGTCTCGGAATTTTTAGGTCTTTATTTCGTACAGAATGTTAATGTTAGTCGTTAAAAGCAATCGAGTGACGGTTTTCAGAGCTGAGCCAGTTAAAAATAAAATTGCCAATTAATTGAATAGGTGGGAAATGGGTGTTTTGTTGGATAAGGTTTACATTTCAAATTGTAATACATACATAGCTTCACGCTGTATCCCGCATATAGCAAGGTAGGCAGAGTGAAGCGTGTAGTGTTAAGACACTCCGTTCTCAACTTTCTGCCGAATTGAGGCATTGCGTGCTGAGTGGCGGAATTCAACGCCACGCTTTGCCTTGTTACCAAACCCAGGAAATGAAAAATTCCATTTCCTGGAGTGGGAATCGAACCCACAACCTGTCGCATTTACAGTCGCACGCTCGTGCCTCTGCGCCACAACAGGTGTTCAAATTGTAATATCTAAGAATGAATAGAAAAATATATATTTTTTTTAATATCACGCTTTTTCCCATATACTAAGATAGTCAGAAAGAACCCAGTTTTAAGACATTTCTTTCATCGCTTTGGAATGATAATAATTAAAATATAATCAATTCCGCCGGATTGAGGTATTGCGTGCTGAGTGGCGGAACTCAACGCCGCGCTATGCTTTATAAAGTGGGGAACGGAACTATTGAAAGAGAACGGAGTGTCTAAACACTAGGTTCTCGGATTACCTCTGCCTATCCTGCTATATTAAGATTTGAACCCACAACTAATCGTTGTACATTAAAACGGCCTTCTTTAAATTGCATGTTTCTGTTTCAAACTAATTTTACCAATACCTCTTGAGAGAAAGATAATAACAGACAGACTGAGAAAGTTTTTTAAAAGAAAGATAAGATTGAACGACGAATGGTTTTAAGTAAACATACGAGTACATAAATACATACAAAAACTGTTATGGCGTCACAACAATTCCAATAGAAGTAAATACTTAATGCTGTCGACTTACGATTTATAAGATAAATGCGTAAGCGAAACTCAAGATAAATTGCTTAACTTTTGCTACCAAACAACAAGGGGGGAATTACAGCCACCCCTTTCCCCCCATACTTGGGTTTTGGCCAAATATTAAATAAAAGATATATTTTTTCTTTTTGTTTTCCACATATATGTATAGGATTGGAGAAACTAGTGTTAAAACAAAGATGGGTGACGGATCTGAACGCCGTGTATTGTTTTATCAAATTGTGGAAAAGAAATGAATTTTAATATAATCGTACCCCGATACCCCGATGGGGGATAGAACCTGCAACCATAGTGATTATTATCTCTAAATGGACAAAATGCAAAAGCGAAGTCGTTCGTCACTAGCTTCTTCTTATCTATATCCCAAAAATTAAAATTAGATAAATTTATAGAAGAAAAATGTATATATTTCCACTTAAATAATAAAAAAGCGATTCACTATACCCAGATAACTGAGTAGTCAGACAGAACATAATGTCAAAACACTCCACTCCATTTCTGCGAAACGAATTCAGCGGCTCGAATATCTTACTTAAGCGGAAAAACAATAATAATTAAAAATTATCCGAATGGAAATCGAACCTACAACCTGTTTACAGTCAAACACTAACCCACTACGCCAAAATAACAATATAATAAACCCATTAATAACTTTAATTCATACTTTACCAGCTGATTCAAATAATTATAGCCATATAAATAAATATAAATAATACAACATATATATTTAGTACGAATAGATGCTATAAATGTGCGTCTTGCCAATAACCCGAGAATATTGGCAAACACATAAAAACCGTTACGCTGGCAACATGCCATAGACTACCATTGTCAGGGGAATGTTGGATCGATACTGAATGCGAATTGTAATGGAAATCTTGCTTAGATAAAAAACTTATTCTTATACTTATACCCCGTAAAAGTTATGTTGTTCTTTTTGACAGAAGGGCTAGTTATAATAACAGAAAATATCTATACCTTTACCTTATTTTTCTAAAAAGAGTTATATCATTTATATCATTTTGCTTTTTTTTTTTTTACCTTATTTTTCTAAAAAGAGTTATATCATTTATATCATTTTGCTTGGTGGTAGGAGGTTCGTCCTCCGTCTGGCTCGCGACCACTATCATGTCAAAGACGAACCGCCAAATATCTTATGATGTGTTCCGGTTCGATGGCATGTAAGCCAGGTTTTCCCCTATCCCACCCATCCTTTCCCCAAAATGTAGTGGTTCCGATAGCGGACTACTACATTGTCCTCCCCTTCCATCTGTATCCTCTAGGTTGGCAACGCATCTACAACCTCTGTTGTTGTAGATGTTCATGGGCGAAGGTAACCACTTACCATCAGGTAGTCCTTCTGCTCGTTTGCCATCAGTTATCCATAAAAAAAAAAAAAAATATCAGCTAAAGAGATTCCAACCACTAGCCAAAGAGACGCCAACTAAAAGGACGTTCGTAATAATGCTCTTTTGCTTATTAACAATGATCTTTAATAATGATTTTTTATGAACAATATTTGTAATAGTTACTGTCTTATTCGTGTACCTTCGTCTATTATTTTCGGTGTTGCTATTTAAATTTTACTTTTAAGCAATAAAAAGTCTTAAAATTTTCGGATAATCTTTAAGTACTTTTGTGTTATATATATTTATTTTAATATTAAACTTATACAGAGTATAGAAGTTATATATCTCATCTTTAGAATTATAGGTATCTAATCAAAAAAATCATGATTTTGTGTTTTTGCCACGAGACACTTTTTTGATTTTTGATTAATACAAGAATATAAGTTAAAATATAATTTTTAAAAATATACAAATCTATATTGACGTTTCAAAATTAAAATTGATATTTTTTAACTATATAATTCTAAAGGTGCGATATAATATGCCATTCTGGAGTGTCTAATTGTATAATTGTAATTGTTGTGGGTTCGTTTTCCAGTTGGGGGGTTCTTCACTCTGGCACAAAACGCGGTAACTGCGGCAAGATAAAGAGAAGTGTCAACACATGCTACTAACAAATATGTACATATAGTATAGGTTTAAAGGTGTTATTTATCTATAACTTAATGACAGATGCCCTGAATATGTCCAAAAATATATTTTGGAAATTTTCTAATTAAAAATCCGAGAAAAATATATTTATTTGTCTAGATAATTAAAATTATAACAAAAAAAAACCCACTTCAAATAAAATGCACTAATAATTAAAATGATTACGAATAACTCAAAAATTACTCGTCAGATTTTAACAAACACTAAATAAAACACATCAGAAGCACTAGCTATCACTTAAAAAAAAGAATCATCTTCAAAAAAAAGAATCATCTACTGTACACACAATAAAAAAACAGTCAAATTGAGAACCTCCCCCTTTTTTTTAAATCGATTAAAAAATTTTTGAAATACACTGATAGATGATGTAAATCGGACAAATGCCCGTCATCCAAATTTTCCGGCCCAAATAATTCAAATGTTCGCTAAAATTCCATTGACATTTATCTCAGAAGCAAGTTAATGAAGCAATAAGATAAGCTTCCAGTGGGCTGATTTATAGAGTAATAAATCCTGACATCAATAGAGCAAAATATACGAGAATTCGTTGCTTTCTTCTTGTTAGTTATTTTCTTGTAATAAAGATAAGGAAATTAAAGGAAACATAATGACTAAATGATCATACAAATGTTGATAGTCAATACTGATGCTGATCATAAATTAAGATATATTTCTAATCTAGTGAAGAATGGAAGGAATAAAAAATAAATTATATGTTTTCTCCCCACAGCTTCTTAGAGAGATATCCAAATTTGAAACATTGCGTGTTGAGTGGCGGAAATTATCGCCTTCTGTTGCTTGCCGCTGTTTGCCAGAGAGGGAAAATGAAAATAATTTAAATTTTTTTTAACTTCACGCTGTGACCCGCATATAGCAGGGTAGGCAGAGGGAACCAGAGAACCTAGTGTTAAGACACTCCATTCTCTTTGGAAATGGAAATACTAAATTTTACATTTCCTGGAGTGAGAATCGAACCCACAACCTGTCGCGTTTACAGTCGCACGCTTGTGCCTCTGCGCCACGATAGGCGTTTAAATATAATCACTTTATCGAGTGGGGATCGAACCAACAATGACCAACGATCAAGCGAACAACTATATCAATTCGCCACCATGACCTTTTGAACATGTCATCTAACGTAACCTGACCCCAGAAAATAACACAGCATAACAAAAATAAGAATATTTTTATTCTGAATAGAAATTCAGAGACTGAATTGATACCTAATTTCATTTGATCTTAAGAGATTAGATTGCTATCATTTTAGATAAACAAAGTGAAATATAGAACATGTATGTTTTTACGCTTGTTTACTTTTTGATCAGGAGATTATACCAAAGATTGGCGTTTTCTGAGAAAACAAAATCAAAACATGGATAATAGTTGAAACATGTTAGATTATATAATAAATGGTTTAGTGTATTAATAATTTAAAATGAATACGGCAGCCATTTTTGTTATTTCTGGACGTGAGGGGAAGGATAATAAAAAAAGGCGGGAAAAGTACGGCGGGCTTTTTGACGTATAATGAAGATTGTTAATATTCAACCATATAGTGAAATAAATTACAAAATAATGAAAAGTTAAGCCCCATACTAATGAGTACTCAACAGGTTGAATAAAAGTTTAAGATTTTATTTTCTATTTTAGTTAGTGGAATTATGGTGAAAATATCCTTATCATCAAACGATATTTAACGTTCAACTTGACATTAAATTTTTCTCACCATTCGATTAACTTCAGACTCTATGTTCCGAATTGTGAAATGGAGCTTTGACAAGTTATTTAGAACAGATAGTGAAGGTAACGTGCTCATTTAACTTCGATTTTTTCTACTCAACATGACTTAAAAGAAAAAAAGAAAATTAGTGTTTGAACATTCCGTTCTCCGCATTTTGCACAAATTAAAGACATTGCGTTTACAGTGACAAACCCACCACAGAATAGCCAAGAAATTTATTTACTTATTTATTTGTAATAACTATATCAATTGAACGCGTGTCGTGGCGCAGAGACACAAGCTGTAACTGTAAACTGTTACTGTAACTGTAAACGCCACAGGTTATGGGTTCGTTTCCCACTCCAGGAAAACAATTTTTTCATTTCTTGGGTTTGGTAAGAAGGCAAAAAGCGGCTTTGAGTTCCGCCAATCAGCACGCAATGCTTCAATTCGGCGGAAAGTGGGGAACGGAGTGTCTTAACACTAGGTTCCCTCTGCCTACCCTGCTATATGCGGGATACAGCATGAAGCTATGTATGTATGTATGTATGTACCTATATCAAAAACGTTACCACTTATTTTGTTTTCTCATAGTATACCACTGTCACGTCAACCACATCATACCGGAAAGCCACGATACGTTTTCATAACACGAGATAAGATTGCATATTGTGTAATACATACATACACATAATAAGGCCTTGCGGAAATTGAGTAAAGATACTTTTGTAACTACTTCTTGGAGGAATGCTTGTTATGGATATAGGCGTCTTTATAATTATATTTATTAGAGATTATACTTATATTATTGTCATTTCCCCGCTATGGTTCTTACGAGACAAAACGCGATGTTGACTTTTGTCACTCGACACGTATTATCTAGATTTTTTTTATAGTATTTTTTTTATATTTAAGTATATGGATTAGATGTTCATTATTCAATAGGAAAGTGTCTCAATTATGATAATCTTGTCAAACAGTGTCTTCATATTTATAAATATTAATAGTCCTACATCATTTTGATTGTGAATAAATTAATTAATATACATAATATGTAATGCTTTATAAATATGACAGATTACAGAATAAAAATATTATTTAAATTCTAATACCGAGAAGCGATATATATATTTTTTATAAAAAACCTATATTTATAAAAAAATTGAGTAAACAATAAAAAAATCTGCTCTTCAATGAGTATATTTGGTTCTGGAGAAACCTTTTGCTAACTATTACATTTCTAAGTATAATGACTTTCTTTTCATTTTCCATTAACATATTTTGACTGACTGAATGACTACATAGACAGTTCCTTAGGAGAATCTAGTATTTAATAACGTTTAAGTTGCCTATCGTATTTCTTCAAGATTTAATTCTTCATCTGATTCATATGTCCCAATATGTTTGACACTTTTGGCATAATAAAACGTGTTCCTATGGAATTAGTTATGCCACTATGAGAGTAGGTGAGATAATCATCACAAATATATGTTTTGTCCTACACTTACATTAATAGGAACACGTTTTATTATGCCAAGTGTCAAACATTTTGGGACATATGCATCAGGAAAGGGTGAAATCTATAAGAATTACCCCCTACTTAATTATAATAATAATTTTTAGCGTTAAGCCCACGTTAGTCTCACGTCAGTAGATAGGTAGATTAAAACTGCATTAATTATTATTCTTATAATGACGCTCACCTGTACAGTTGTGTTTTATATTTATACCAGAATACGTAGAACCCTTCAATATACACGAATATAAACAAACAGAACAGTGGGGAACGGAATTGTTGAAAGAGAACGGAGTGTCTTAACACTAGGTTCTCAGGTTTCCTCTGCCTACCCTGCTATATGCAAGATATAACGTGAAGCTAAAAAAATAAATAAAAAAAATATATACAATAGACTCCTTGACTTTACTTGCGGTGAAAATTCAATAAAAATATCACTCAAAGCGGTCTAAGCATTTCTTCATTGTACCACAATAAATGGTAAGTCATCAACTCTGTTTAAGGTTACTGAAATGATCGATAGCCGTACGAGTACGTGCTTACCGAAGGTGCCTCCTGAATTCATAATATATATCATCTATTATGTAACTTGTCTGTCGTGGCGCAGAGGCTTGCAAATGTAAACGCGGCAGGTTGTAGGTTCGTTTCCCACTTCAGGAAATGAAAATATTAAACTATATTTAGTATTTTCATTTCCTCGCTCTGGTAAAAAGGCAAAGCGCAGCGTTGAGTTCCGCCACTCATCACGCTAGTGGGGAACGGAAATGTTAATAGAACGGAGTGTTTTAACGCTAGTTTCTCAGGTTCCCTCTGCCTACCATGCTATGTACGGAATACAGTGTGAAGCTATAAAAAAATGTTACTTGTGCAAAAAATATATTATATGACTTTTGTTTTTTTCTAACGTTGCTTGAAAAAAAGAGGCAGTTATAGAAAAAGTAGGAGAGAACGTTTCTGCACTAGAAACGTTTTGTCACTTTCAGTAAGTAAAAAAAAATTCTGTTTTGTATTTTTCGGACGAAAACTCAAAAAATATGTATAAAATTTAATGTGCTAATTATATATATTTTTAAATCAATTTTAATATATATATATAATGATACCTAAATAGCAAAACCCAACACCGAGATTCGTCTTATCAGGGCAGGGTAGTGAAAGTATGAAGTGTAAACTTGAAAACAGTTAAATTGGAACTTGGAGAAATATTTTTTTATTCAAATAGGTATTTTTTTAAGAATGTTCAGATCCACCATTTAACAAGCAATTAATGCTTTGTTTTGATAAAATGAAAATATCAATAAATCTATATAAATAAAAATGAATCACCGAAATGTTTGTACACGCATAAGTTCCAAACAACTGCACTGTGTTCGATAAATATTTCTTATATGTGTTCGATATTGTCAGGGGAAGGTTTGTATAGAAAATATTACAAAAAATATAGCAAATATTTAAAAATCTCAGTAATGAAGGCAAAAAATATCGCACTACGGAGTTTGCCGGGTCAGCAGTAGCAATAGTACATAATAAAAAAGATGAGAGGTGTCAAGGGACACCCGGATGGAACGAAGTTATATACATAATAAATATGTACAAACAAACTGTATACACTCAACAAAAATAATCGTCGCAACTATTGAATGCGAAATAGAAAGACGAAACAATAATAACTGGCTTGCTTTCTATGAGAGAGAGAGAGAGAGAGACAAAAACGAAGAGAACCAAAGACATACAACTATAGCAAAAAGTGTCGTTACAACTTTTGGTCTTAATTTTTTTCCGTCTTTCGCAACGCGCGATAAGCAACTTCGTTCCAAAAACATCTTCAGGTGAGACTAGAAGCAACACAATTAGTCAGAGGCGTCCAAATAGTACCATGGTAATCTAAAAAAATTAAAAATATATGAAGATACAAATTTGCGATATTACTCATTTTGGGTCACACGTCATCAATGACGTGTACCATGACGCAATCCACGTAAATACTTGAATACATCAGAAACACGTATAAATAGATATTCGTTAAGACAGCCGAGGCCGCGTTTATTTAGAAACTTGTTGTCTGCATCTTTGTTTGTATGGATTTTAAAATTTAAGATATATTTCGTAATTTTCAAAGAAAAATGTAAAATTTGAGTATTTTCCTTTTCTCAGTTAAATATCGGAAAATCCTCTCCCTGTATACTTTCCAAGGAATATGATAACAGCTTCATACGTGCAGCAGTTTCACCTGTGTGTTGTCTGTCAGTCACTCAAAGAGTTTGTTTTTTTACTTTACGTTGTATCCTTCGCACAGCAGGGTAGGCAGAGGGAACTAGAGTACCTAGTGTTAAGACACTGCGTTCTCTTAAGAATTCCTTCATCATCATGAAACAACATTTGGTAGACAACAAAGGTGACAATATTTGTTATCATCGAGTTGGTCTGATGATGAAGCCCGAAGGTGGAAGACTCTGAAATAACTATTTGTACAGTACAAATAGAAGCGTGCTTCTATTTTTTTTAATCCTTAATAAAATAAATATCACACATACTACCATACGTTCGACATACGCTTATATATAAACTGACTATGGCAACACATATTTTACGCGTCAACGGTACAAGCAACAATATTATGACACTAATATGAACTCATCGCTCGGTGGTCCAATAATTAAGATTTTAATTTCATGCCCTGCCTTTTTCGCTATACGTTATTAATAGTATGTGACCTTTGCTTCTATATTAACAAGTTGGGCAACCTAATAATTTCTTATTATTATTTTTATAATAGCGGAACTTAACGCCGCGATTTGTCTTAACAAGGCAGAATGATTAAAACATCCAAACAATCTATTCGCTGGCGGGACTAGAACCCATAACTATCAGATCTTTTCAGTAATTGTAAGACATTTTGCCACTGTGATTTTGACACAATGCCGTCATAAATATTTATTTTTATTATTTTTTATTATTAGTCTCTGAATAAATTATATGAATATATTTGTAGGTAAAATAATTCTATAAATACATGCCTTATTTGTACTAATAAAATTGACATCCCCGTGCCATTATAGTAATTATTTAAAAAAAAAAAACTTTACCATTGCCAGTTGCGTTCCTGCGTGTCTGACAGACATACGTACAGGCGAAACTACTGCTTATAGAAGGATGAAATTTGGCACGTAGGCTTCTCGAGCAGTATAGGGCAGAATTGAGAGAGGAGAGGAAAATTGGAAACGGGATGTTAAGATTTATATTAAAGCTCAAGCAAACAAAGTCGCAGGATGCAACTAGTAAATTAACTAAACTATATATTTATATATTTTGTAACAACAAATTAACTATGCGCTTAAAAGTAAAGATAATATTAACTTATTTATATAACAATAGTAAATATTGACGTAATATTAGTCGTCTTTGCTTACAAAGAACATTTATGTTATTCAGTCATTTTGTACTTTATGATATTTACTTTGTAATAAATATGAATTAAAATCATTAGTCACTTGTATTCGTAATAGGCGTGAATAGGTGGATAAGTCGAGTTGCATAAATATACATATATGTTTTAATTTTAAGAGGCATTATGATTGTTTTTTTTAATGGAGTTACAAAATACAAAAAATTATATATAAAATTATATATGCCTGCTTTGAAAAATATATTCGATTTATTAACTTGTTACCTACGTCTTTTATATAGTATGACTAAACTCAATTAAGTCTCGATCTAGAGCGTAGGATTCTATTTATTCAATTGACTAATAAAAATATCAAAAATTAAATATTTATAATAATTAATATTATATATAATTATTTTTGATATTTTCATATTCTCACTTTGGTAATAAGGCGGCGCGGCGTTGAGTTCCGCCATTCAGCACGTAACGCCTCAATTGAAAGTTAAAAAGGGGACGGAGTGTTTGAACACTAGGTTCTCTGGTTTCCCTGCTATATGTGGGATACAGCGTGAAGTTAAAAAAAAATAATCATATACTTTTTTAATCAACTTTTTTTATTTTTACTTATTGTCAAGTAAATAAGAAAATTTGGCTACGCTATTTTGACCTACTTTTTGTCGTCTTAACATGAGAACTTCATTACCTACTCTGCCATAAGCATTAAGCTAAAAGAATATTCACCAAATATTACGAAAAAAACTGAAATATATACTTATATAACAAAAAAAAATTATTGTATTATACCAAAGAAACTTAAAATTTATAAATGAAAATGCCGCTTTACGCATTCTCACGCAAAGAGAACCTAGTGTCAAGACACTCCGTTCGTTTCTTTCCGCCCGAATTGAAGATATAGCATGTTAAGTGACGAAACTCAATACCGCGCTTTTTGAGAGGAGAAACAAAAATAATAGAATTATAATTCCCCAAGTAAGAATCGAACTCACAAACAATCGTGTTTTATAGTCTGACGCTGTTCGACTGTGCCATAATGGCCTAAAAAATGTTTTTATAGCTTCACGCTGAATCCCGTACATAGCAAGTTATGTAGAGGGAATCTGAAAACCTAGTGTTAAGACACTCCGTGCTTTTAAGATCCGTTCCAACACTTACCGCCGAATTGAGGCATTGCGTGCTGAGTGGCGGAACTCAACGCCGCACTTTATCTTGTTACTAGAGCGAGGAAATGAAAATACTAAATATAAATAATAAAAATATTTTCATCCCTAGACTGGGAATAGAACCCACAACCAATAGCGTTTTACAGTCAGACACTGTCGGACTGCGCCACGATAGACAAAAAAATGTACCAAATAAACAAAAACAGAAAAATATAAATATACTCAAAGAAAACGCGCTAAAATGAATACCCTGAAATAGTATAGCATTACTTAGAGAAGGTCGGTGAAATAACAAAATATAACCTTTCAGTAATGTACTTGGCATTCCTCCAAAGCCAGTTTCCAACTTCTGAGACAAAAACTTCATAATTTACAGCGACAATTTGTTTTCAAGCCATAAATGTGTATTTTCTATATTATTTATTCTTTGTTTCTCTTTCAATTTTACTGGCAAAGGTCTTTGCTTATCTTAAAGCTTAACTAAGCTCAGTAAATATACTCGTAATAAAAATATCTATGATACTTTATAAGAAATACGAGTATAATAAAATAAATAGAATAAATAAATTTATTAATAAAACAAATAAATAACAAATATATTTGAGGTTATCGTAACGCAGCAGTACGCAGTTTGACTGTAAACGTGATACCATAGTTAACTTCGATACCCACACGGAGGAATTAAGTTAACTTATTTCTCCGCCCTGGCAAGACAAAGCCCCCCGATGTACTCCGTCATTCTGCACATAATATATCAATTTAGGGCAGAGAGTGGAGAACGGAGTATCTTGACATTACCTCCTCTCTACCCTACTAAGCCACAGTAGATAGAATTATCTCATAGATATTTTTAAGCATGTAATTTCTTATAGTGTAGCTTATAATAATAATAATCATCAACCTTTTTTACCGATCAATCCTGCTTCGTGTGTTATCAATACAACGTGACATTGGCTTAGGGATTTGTGCTCAACTGGCACTTGCGTAGTGCCATATTAAAGAACTAATCTGAGTTGTCTCATGCAGTCTTCATTACAAAAGAACCTACTACCTCAAGCTCATGACTGAAATCCATTCTACTATACTGTACTAACCACAAGAACACTTGAAAATGTTTATTTATGTTACTTAAATAGAATATTACTAATAAAATATTGTTGTTGACAAATGATTATTCATTTTGAGTCATCAAAAGTTTGTTTGAAACATATATATCCTGCTTTTTAGTGTACACACGTAATAGTAACATTACTTCCCTCCTCCTCTCCTTCAATATTTTTTTTATGACCAAACTCACCACCGAGTTTCATATGATCACTGAAAATATTTAAAACAGCTTAGCGAGCGGTATTTGAACCTTGGATCATCACGTTTAAACCGTGGCTTATATAACAAATACAATTTTAGTAATTAATATAAGAATCCATTGTTGCACAAAGGGACAGCGTCCGACTATTAGCGCGTTTGATTCCCACTCGGCAGCAATGATTATATTTAAATTACTTTCATTTCTCCGCTCTGGCAAGACGAAGCGCGGCGTTGAGTTCCGCCACATAACAAGCAATGTCTCGAATTATGGCGTTAAGCAGCGAACAGAGTGTCTTGACACTAGGTTCACTCTGACTATCCTGCGGGATAAAGCGTGAAGCTATTTTGCTTTTTACATATAATATTTATTAAAAAAAATCAATATCTAGTTCCTAAAATACGAAAATCACTTCCTTATATTTGTTTTAGTGCTATATTATGAAAGAACTGACGCCAGTATGGCGCTTTTAGTAGACTGTATAAGATAGTTAAAGGACGATATTTTTCTCATGGATATATATAATATAAACGGTTCTGTCACATATTGTGTTAAGGAAGTAAGTTAGCAGAATTTGAATCCGCACTTCTTAGGTACCTCTACTATAGTGAGACGAAGCACAGCGTTAGGTTCCGCCACTCAATATACAACGTATAGTATTCAAACAGAAATCGGGGACTAGGGTGTTTGACCACTATGTTCTTGTGCCTTCTCTCTTGTTTGGCTAAAGTCGTGGAAATTTTGCGGGTTGCGTGTTTAAATCCTTGAGGAAAACTCTTTAATTCTAAGCAAAAAGCAGAGAACAAAGTGATACAATACTACACTCTCTCAATCTGAGCCACTATAATATACAGGAGAGAGCATAATTAAAAAAAAAACATTCAACATTTCTTTCTACAACATTATACACACTTAAAAGACCACTAGCAATTTTATTTAGAATTAGCTCGTCTCCTGTCAATCGTTTCAGACAACTTTGACTCATAACATTAGAAAATAAGAACTAAAATAGCTTGCAGGTCAATGAAATATCAAGGTAGCTCGTGATTGGCACTTTGCGTACTTGCCAAAAACTTCAGTCTCATTTGTTACTACGCTGAATTGTTTTGTTTGTTTACTATTTGATTATATGATATTGATATTAAAATTATTCCATTGTAATAATACGTATAGAAAAGTTTTGGGTCCCTTTTTATTAAAACTATGCGGACGGAGTATGAAAATTACATAAATTTTCCATATACATACATATATAAAAGGAGTTATTACCAGTGACTGACGTATAGATCCTCGCATAGCCATAACCGCTGATGGTAGAAACGTGAAATTGGGACAAATGTTTATTTTCATAATGTGGACACCCACTAAGAAGGGATTTTAAATAATTTTAATCTTAAGGGAGCGAAATAAAGGTTGAAAGTCGATTTTTATAAAAAAATTAAATTCAGACACTTAAAAATATTTAATTGAAGACGCGTTTCATGGTTTATTTAGAATTCATCACCTAAAGATGCAAATAACGGGTTGCAACTTATAAGAGACCCTTATAAGATAGGCCTCTTTTGATCGCGATAACCGACATCTACGCGGGTAAAACTGCGGAACGAAAGCTAGTTTTTAAATAAAAAATACACGATTTTTTTGCCTCAATAGGTCTATAAGTAATTTTAGATATTCATTGTTTAAACAGAATATTTGAATCGGTGAGTCCAGAAACAACGTAAGTCCGGATTTTCAAATTTTGCAGGAGGGAGAAAAACAACACGCAACTTGCCTTTCTAAGCTAGTTTAAATTGATTATGAATTTTTGCATTTTTTTTGTGACTTTCGTTGTTTCTGCACTCACCGATTCATTTATCTCGTTGTCAGAAAGATGCATTAGAAATAAATTAAATTAACAAAACAATTATTACAGACACTACCATGTCTTTGTCATACACTTTTGTATAAAGTTTTCCTAAGTTAGCACGTATTCACACTTCATTACGACTACTTGTTAGGATGTCAATTCAGTAATATATATTATTTTTCTTCATTCACTTCCCCCATATAGAAAGACAGAAAGACGACAGAAGATTACTAAAACACACACACAAAAGCATTAAAGGGAGTCGAAGATAGGCCTTTTTTTTATTTCGTAATATAATGTCAAAAGTTTTCCATTTTCGCTTCTTTCTCTTTGCCTTATCAGAGCAAACCTAGTGTCAAGACACTCCATTCTACGCTTTCTCCTCTTTATTCCTCCATATATTTATATTATAATATTACACATATCCTTATGTGTAAAAATATATTTTATGTGTAATCTTATATATGAGCATCACGTATGGGAGTACTTAAGGCCACGGTTAAGTAACATAACCCTATAAGCGTCTACATAGCGTTATGGGTCACGGATCAATAATACAATAAAGCTGTTCATTGAAGATGATGTAGTAATCTTTTTGCAGACGCCTCCATATGAAATCTTAGCCCACGGTTGTGTTAAGATTATGATGCAAGTAAATTGATGAGGTAAATTATAGATATTATTACGCCTAAACATGTAAATTTATATATATATATACAACTTTTGTGTTACTAAATGAGTGATAGACAACGTACAGGCGAATCTACTGACCATAGAAGGCAATTCGGTATGTAGACTACTTGGGGAGTGAAGTGAGTATTTTTAAATAAAAAAGCGATTTTAGGTTTCATAATCCAAGCAAACGAAGTCGTGAGATGTAGCTAGCTTTTTAAGATTTTATATAATTATTAAAGTAATTGTGTTTTTGGACTCTGACTTGGGCAAAGAGTTTTGAATAAATCAAAATATGGACATACATGGGAACTAAAAAGGTCACTCCATTTTTCACTTAGTTTATTTATACTACTTCGTGCTTGAAATTTCGTTTGCGTTAACTTTATGACTCCAATCGTCGTAGTTTTGAGTGCTAAACATAATATCCGAGGTTTTGACCGTAAAATTGTTTTTCCGTTTGCGTAGGAATTTCGGAAAATCCTGTCTCTTAGTGGTCCATTAAATTCCCTAAGGAAAATATATGACATATTTCAAGTTTCTACCCTTAGCAGTTTTAGCTATATGGTGTCTGTTAGTCACTCATAAATTGCACTGAATGGAAAAACATTGATATTAATAATATACTAGTAAATATTGCCTCAGGTGAGATTTGGACCCATCCCATTTAGTTGGGAAAGATGTGTAAGAGCGGAAATTGCCGAGAAGAGTGACCTGACACTAGGTCTTCTCTGAAAATCCTGCGATGTGTTATAATACGTGAACTACCTGTTTAGATCAGGTGTACATCATCTACACTACGACGAATTAAATTCAAACACATAATAATTTAAATACAACTAGAAAGAAGTACAGCACCTCTACTATTTTCATTTCTATGTCAAAATCAATTTACTTAATATTTAATTAACCTGAGCATGTCCAGAGTCTAGACGTTAATACGACTTTGTCAGTCAATACCCGATTCTATTGATTTCTCTTTGCCATGTGTTTAATTTATTATAGATTAATGTTTCTTACTATAGATACATATTTTGATTTGTTTAACATAACATCATTATGGTTTTGCAATAATAGGTAGAATGGAGTAACATATTTTTTTTATTTCCCATTATTCCACTACGGGCATAATAACTTAAAGTGAGTACTTTTTGTTAAAATAATATTTTAGTCTATTCATTTATTTTTTACATTTCCATTATTTAAAACTCCAGGAAATGATAGTATTTTTATTTTCTGGGCTTAGTAACAAGGCAAAACGCGGCGTTGAGTTCCGCCACTCAGCACGCAATGCCTCAATTCGGCGGAAAGTGGGGAACGGAATTGTTGTAAGAGAGCGGAGTGTCTTAAGACTAGGTTCTCGGGTTCCCTCTGCCTACCCTACTATATGCGGGATACAGCGTAAAGTTAAAAAAAAAGGTTTGTGAAAGACACATGCCTAAGGGTTTCCAGTCCAGGGTGTCCAGTTTTTGTAATGAAGCCGAGTGACATACCTCCAAGTTTATTCCACCAACTTAAAACAAATATATATATTTCGGAGTCTTGAATTCGAAAGGCGCACGGAGTGTCGAGACACTCAATTTTTCTGACTACCCTGCTATGCAGGATAAAGCGTGAGGCTGATTTTTTAAGCAAATAATCATAAACATGTCAAATATTTTATAACTTCAAACTTCTAAGTACACAGTGGTCATAGTTCAGCACTTCTACTCAATAGGCATATTCACCATTGTATTACTTCATGGCAACACATAAATCCCACGAAACCTAAAAATACTCTTTTGTCTGACAATCTCAAGCGATCTCATACATTGTCTAGCAAAAGGACACTTACACACATTGTTCTATGATATATGGGCAGGTTTATTTTTAACCGACTTGACTTGACGAAAGGAGGTTGTCAATTCGACTACTTTTTTTTTATATGTTACTGCATATTTTTTTACTGGATGAACTATTTTTGGTTATTCTTATTTTTATATGATAGCTAGTGCTTACGATGCAGTCTAATTAAAACTTGAGTAAGACAAAAAGTTTTTGAGATATTCGTAATAATTGTACTTTTTAGTGCTAATTGGTTTTGAAATTTGGTTTTGTTTTTCTGTTAGAATATAAATTATCTTACAATCATGTATCTAATACCGCCTGTCGTGGCGCAGAGGCACAAGCGTACGACTGTAAACGCGACGGGTTGTGGGTTCGATACCCACTCGGAAATGGAATTTTTCATTTCCTGGGTTTGGTAACAAGGCAAAGCGCGGCATTGAGTTCCGCCACTCAGCACGCAATGGCTCAATTCGGCGGAAAGTGGGGAACGGAGTGTCTTAACACTAGGTTCCCTCTGCCTACTCTGCTATATGCGGGATATAGCGTGAAGCTAAAAAAAAAGAAAAAAATATATATCTTGCAATATTTAATGTAAACCCAATTTCTTAATAAGCTTAGTAAGTAAGGTTTCGTGACTTTCGTGTATTGACACAGTAAAAAATGTGTCTGATTAATTAGTAGTCATCTTTTTTGTCGTAATTAATAGGTTCATATTCTACTTGATGTAAACTTAAAAAATAGATTTTTAAACTATGCGATTATTAAATGTTTGTTTAGAATTTTGTTACGAAACGTAAACGTGTGGACCTATATGAATCAAGATAAATATTTTGAAATAATCTGATACAAATAAACATTGAGTCTGAAAGATTAGCTCTTCTCCTCGTGGAATCTATGAAAGAAAGAAATGGGCAGTAAGTAGGTATGGCAAAGATCTTGAAGTCCACGCAAACGGAGATACAAGCGACAATTCTAATTAACGGCCATATCTGCTATTTTGGAAAACGTAAAAAAAATCATAGATAAAATATTAATTTAAATTTCATATTGATAATCATTCCTACTCCAGGAAATCAAAATATTAAATAATATTCAGTATTTTCATTTCCTCGCTCTTTTAACAAGGCAAAGCGCGGTGTTGATTCCACTCAGCAATACCTCAATTCGGCGGAAATTGGGGAACGGAAATGTTTAAAGAGAACGGAGTGTCTTAACACTAGATTCTCTGCCTACCCTATTATGTAAGGGATACAGCGTAAAGATAAAAAACATAAAGAATGATAATCAATTTTTTTTAATAATCTTAGTTATAAAAGCGTAGGTATACATATTGTAAATACCTACTTAACATTCATGGGCATGACTCAGCCACATAAGATTGCACCGAAGCGTGACTGATAAACTTTACGAGCGAACTATGTATGCTACATTTGTTCTGAACAACCATCTCTAATACAGTCTGGATATGAAATGACTAACAAAGTAACTATTGCAAGCAAGGCAGAGAACGTACTCTTAATATACTCCGCTCTCCACTTTCCGCTCATTTGACAGACTGTACTGGACGATGACATCAAAAGTTAGATACTTATAGTGACTGAAAATAAATTCATAGATAGTATGACGTGATATGGCATTTTAAATTTAATTAAATTCTTAATCACGAACATTTAAAATACTTTTTTTAATCTAGATCTTTAAATTATTAAAATAATTTCATTATTAAAATAATATAGTTTAACAAAGATCTGTAAAAGAAATACTCTTAAAATTACTTTCTCGTTATCCTGATTGTTCTCGTGAGGACATCACCTATAAGAAAGAATATTGTGATCTCATTGGATCTGGACACATTTTTAAGCAAATCGGACGACAAGAAATGGATCAAAATAGCGTTGCAAAATTTTCTTACATAACATTGATTGATCGATAGATGTATCTTCGATGTAAAGTTGGCCTCCCAGTCTGTCTCATTGGCTGGTAGTGGTTAGAAAAGGCACGGCGGTATTAAGTTTTGCAACGAAAAACAGTGTTTAGTGTTTACAATGTTTACATTTGGCAGGAAATAAAAGCTAGACTTAATAGTTAATAATTTTCACGTTTTTTCCGCAAGATACTCAAAGTGAATTTTAGTGTCAAAACACTCCGCTCTCTCCTATTTTATTTTCATTAGAAAATTCCAGAATTAAAGATTTTGTAGGCTAAAATTAAGCCTACAAAATAATTTATAAAATAAGTACCTATATAGATTTTCAATAGGAAGTCACTTACAGATTACATTGCATTGAACTTACTGTATGAATATTACTTATGTGTAAATTCTATAACTGCAGTAATATCACAAGTAAATTGGCTTTCAATCTAAATAATGTCATTATACGATTCATAAAAGCTTCCTCATTGAAGAGAAACTAACTTTCGAATACTTTTCGTTGTCAATAGAAAATAGTATCTTTACATTCCCTATTATATATTGTAAGTAATAATTCTTTCTGTCTCCATTTTATGAATAAACCGCTTTATGTTAGCTTCACGCTGTATTCCGCACATAATAGGATAGACAGAGGGAACCAGAGAACCTAGTGTTAAGACACTCAGTTCTCTTTTAACGCTAAGACACTCTGTTCTCTTTTAACATTTCTGTTCCCCACTTCCCGAATCTAACGAGAGTAAAATATTTTTATAACACAAGTCGAAAGTTCTTACCAGGACGAGAATGTCACGAGAAAATAACTTTTAGTATCTTTTTAAGCTAATTTAATCAATTCATAACCTTAGTAAATAATTCAAGTTAATGAGTAATCCATAAAAATAATTATCTAAGCCTTGAAGTGACATTGTTGCTAAATTATAAAATTATAAAGATTTCCAGTTTTTCCAGTTTGTAAGCTTTTTTTTTTATAATTAACGTTTTTTAAATTCTTACTTTTAAGGGAAAGTTTTTTTTAAGGATAACGGATGGCAAACGAGCAGAAGGACCACCTGATGGTAAGTGGTTACTTTCGCCTATGGACATCTACAACACGATGTAGTACGACGATGTAGTAGTCCGCTATCGCAACCACCACATTTTGGGGAAAGGATGGGTGGAAAAGTGGAAAAAGGGGAAGGTAAAGCAAAACTTTTACTTTTTTATTAAAATAGACCCGTTCATCCCGCAAAGCAAAGTAATCAATCAATTCTGAACACCCAAAAGGAGCTAGTGTCGAGACACGCCACTTTTTGGCCAAATTGAAGGCATTGCGTTTAAGTGCTTAATTAAATATCATTATAACTTACATTTTGTACAATACTAGCTTCTACCTGCGGCTTCATTCGCATTGATCCTTAATAACTGTCAATAATTATTGTAAAGTAAATAAAGTAATGAAATTCATATAAATTTCTCTTAAAAATACTTGCACAAAAGTTCAAGATGATCGGTTGAATAGTTTACGCGTGAAAGCATAACAAGCAAACAAACTCACTTTCATATTTATAATATGAATGATGAGGTACTCTATCCAAAAAATTTTTATTAAAAAAAACCTAAATAAAATCATTTTCCATGTTTCTTTTCATAATGGCTTATGTTTACCATAACTAGCATAGTACTAATGCCTATAACTAAGTCGTTTGTGAGGACTATGAAATCTAAAATGTTGGAACGAAATTCATTATCGCGCGTTGCGAAAGGGGGCTAGACGGAAAAAATTAAGACTAAAAGTTGTAACGACAAAACGACACTTTTTGCTATAGTTGTAAAACGTGCGGCTTGCGCATGTTTCTCTGTCTGTCTCTCTCTCATAGAAAGCAAGCATTTTCATTTCGTCTTTCTATTGCACATTGGACAGTGTGGTGTCGCAACGATTATTTTAATAATAAAAAAAAGTATTATCATAACTTAAATAAATAAAATTCTATTACAATTCCTTCACTAATTAATCGAAAGGAACTTCCATGCGGGTGTCCCTCGACACCTCTCTTTTTTTTTCTAGTTTTCGTAGGTGTTTCAAGAAATCCACTCTTAGTGCTCCCCAAAGAGCTTACATGCCAAATTTCAACATTCTATAACTAATAGCTGAACGTTGTCTGTCAGTCAATCATTAACGCAAGCGTTTTTATATTTAGATAGTAGTCATAACGTACGTCTTAGAATAATTTGAAATCTTTGATCGGCGGTTCCTAACAGTATAATGGATAGGCTTAACCGTTACATCCCATACTATAAACCACTGCCTATAAGAGAAGTACCTACCTATGAGAAAGAAATATCAGCAAGTATATGCTTAATCATAATGAGTTTTTCTTTATTCTTCTTTGATTTCCAATCTCTCATCGGTATTTTGATTGCGATAACTTTATATTAATAAGCGAATTTTGGAGTATTTTTAAGAAAATTATGCAGACAAAGGAGTATTAAATTTGGCACACTTAAATATTGTATGGAGGAGTGCAGAAAGCGAATATATATTTTTGAATACAGTAAAAATACATAAAATTAACTAAAATAAATGTTACACACTTTTTGACATTCATTTTCGTATAAAGTGACATACACATTGCTAAGCCAACGTATATTTTACGCTACAACATATTAGTTCAGTGTCTATCACATTCAGTTACCAAAATTGATGGACTTCGTGCTAGAAGATTTAGTAAATTTAGATGATAATAAGGAACAAAAACATATAAAATTGTTTACACAGATTTTTATCCCATATTTATGTATCCGTTCCATATCCCATTCTATCGATAACGTACTTGATCTAGTTTACTATGCTCTATTAATCAGGCGTGGTTATCCTTGAGGTGCTCTATCTTGTATTACGGTGGACTAGAGTTCAATTTGACAGCTACATATAAACAGTTATTTACAGAAAAAATAAACACATTAGATTTGTGTTGTAAATAGGTCAAAGCTATGCTTCTTAAAAGAGATTGTGAGTTCGAATCTCGTTTGAGGAAATTTTGGTTTATTAAATAGTAATATGTCACTATATTCTCCCTGTTTTTTGTGGTAATCTTTAAGATAAATAAAGAAAAACTAAAGCTTACCTCTTCCACTGATTTCTTGGAAAACTCGTTCATGGACACAATCCATTGCTGCACAAGTTCATTCACAATAACAAGATCATTATATAACCACGTCAATAACTCGTTCACCCACTGCACGCTCGGAGCGTCAGGACCAGTGCAGGTCGGGACTATTATACTCTGGTGTTTCTTCACTGTCAACTGTTCAGGGCCTGGTGACATGCGACCCAAACGCTTCTTGATAGGTGGCGTGGCGGGCACGAAACTCGACGGCTTCGTTGGCTTGAAAGACCCGCTTTTGATTTTAGCGCTGGTAGCCAAAACGCTATCCGCACTTGTTATAATTTCGTTCGCTGTTTTCTTCGTATCATCGCTCGGCTTCGGCTTGTCGACCTTCTCCTCTACGGGTTTCGCACTGAACCTTCCGTACGCCCACTTCCCAATCCCAAGGATGACGATGGAAAAGAGGATCCATATGAAAATAAGCATGACAAGATTGTCCATCGCTGTGTCCATGTAGTCGAAGCTGCATATGAGGTCGTCAACCGCTTCGGCTAGGTCAGCCATAGTTTTCCATGGTGTTTGCCACCACGCGGCGTGGGCTCCCGCCGCCTCACTCCTGTGCACTGGATTCGAGCCCGACATTTTTTCACTATTTCTGATCGTACTATTTTTGGACGCAGCTCTCTGTCTTTTTCCCGCGCTATCCCTTTCTTATGGACGCGTTCAGATTTGCATATTATATTCTTCACAATAATTTATAACTAGTAATTAGGCAGCATGTTTCTTTTATGAACACATTCTAAGGTACGGCTTTGTTTTGTTTTTATATATTAAAGTTCGATCGTTCGTATTATTTCGTGGTTTCAAAGTCTTTCTCGCGAGTTAATCGTTGATTTTATCTCAGCATTTTGTCACCGAAATTCTGTAACAAGCAATATTTAAGATGAGTTTGATTACTAATAAATTATTAGAAATAATGTTACACGATAAACAAAAAAAATGAATGAGAATGAGGTGTGAAAACCCCATTCATTTTTATTTGTTAAATCGCAACGAATTTTTAATAAAAGTAAATTAACTAAATAATTGATTAATTATAATTATTTTAAGAAAAATCTACTTATCATATTATATTTAAGTCGAAGATGTACCTACATGGTAGATATTTTCGATAATATTCTATTCTACAGTCTGCTATAAAGTAACTATTATAATGTAAAAAAAAATAATAGTAAATATATATGTAGTAAGGTATTAATATTAATCTTTCTCTAGATAAATTGTAATCATTACCTATTTTAGATAAAAAATGTTAAAATAGATTAACTACTAATTCCTAAGCGTATGTTAAAAAATGAATTAGAAGGAAATAATAAATATATATATAAATATAACATAGTTTAAAATTTAAGATTAAAAAAAACTTGTTACAAATACAAAACAAATTCACTGAAAAGTAGAATTATTAAGAGTAACTCAAAAACTACGACTCATCACTAGCTATAATATTAAAGACGAAACATCTAAATTAGTTCATTGGTGCACAGGAACAAGCGTGCGAATATAAACGCTGCAGACTGTAGGTTCGAAATATTTAATAACATTTAGAATTGTCATATTCGCGCTCTGGTAACAAGGCAAAGGACGGCATTAGTGTTAGTGTCTTAACACTAGGTTCTCTGGTTCCCTCTGCCTATCTTGCAAGGTGCCGGATACAGCGTGAAGCTAAAAAATCTATTTATTTTCACCAATATTTGCTGCATTTTGCATCAAAAGTAAAGGAACAGTATCATTTAATTCCTTAATGCCTTACGCTAGAGAGTTAGCAAGTATATAGTGTGCGAAATTAAAAAAATGAATCACCGAAACAATACAAACTTAGGTCAAAAGCCAATTGCATTTTCTAGACTAATTTTTAGGTAGCCTAATTAAATTCGGCGTCTGCTTTATATTTATAATCTGTCGTAATTCAGTTAACTGACCTTTTTGTATGACGTCAACTTCAAACGTGACCTTTGCATTTAAAGTCAATCAGTCGCATGTGTGTAACATATCACGTTTTGTGAAGAAATATATATATATACATACATAAAAGCCGTCGTGGAGCAGTGGGACAGCGTCTAACTATAAAGGCTTAGTTGTGGGTTCGATTCTCATTCGGAGGAATGACTATGAAAATTATTATTTTAATTTCTCGGCTCTTGTAAGACAGATCATGGCGTTGAGTTTCGCCATTTAACACACAAAGTGGTGAATTCAGGCGGAGAACTTCGTGTCGTGACACGAGGTTTTCTTTAGACTACCCTATAGGAGATAAAGCGTGAAGCTGCTTTTTTATTAATACTTTTATTGATTTCAATCTTAAAATATGCTCATGTGTCCGAGGACAATACAATATTTTCATAACATGAACATAGTGTTCTTGCCAATATAACCAAGATAATGAGAAAATGATTTGATATATTTTCCTTATACTTGATTTTTAAACTAATTTGTTATTTTTTAATACAACGTAACCTTGCTTGACCTAAAAATACATATGTTCTTCACTTATAAATTACCATTGCATTATATTTATTTGGAAATCCAACAACAACATTCTATGGTGATGCTTTCTGCATTCTGAAAAATATAGTAATATTTGTATACTTTTAAATTTAGGTATAAGCATTTTTAGTGGAGGGATTTGAATCCACAGGCCTTAGTTGTCTTATAGTTATTATAAATTAGTCTTATTTCAAATTATACTTTACTACTACGTTATAATCAGTCTTTTTTTAGCTTCACGCTGTATTCCGCATATAGCAGGGTAGGCAGAGGGAACCTGAGAACCTAGTGTTAAGACACTCCGTTCTCTTTTAACATATCTGTTCCCCACTATCCGCCGATTGAGACGATGCGTGCTAAGTGGCAGAACTCAACGCCACGATTTACATTGTTATCAGAGCGAAGAAAATGAAAATACTAAATATTATTTAATAATTTAATTTCCTAGCGTGAAAATCGAACCCACAACCTGTCTTGTTTGTATTCACAGACTTGTACTTCTTTGCCACGACAGGAAGGTATTTTTTTTTTTATAATCAGTCACTTTCTATATATAGTTAACTCGGAATTTTCTTACTAACCCAAATATTAAGTAATTATTACTACTAAATGTTGGTAATACTATACGTATGTAAATATTTTGTTTATTTGAGTTTATTTGTACTAATTAAAGTTACTTCACGCTGCAACCAGAATTACTTTTGGAGTCGGTATTTATGTTTCATTACTGACAACGCCAATTCAAAACTTTAAATTGATTGAATAAAGTATCTAAATTGATGATTCAAGAGTAATTTCATTTAAAAAAATCATATAGGGTTTAAGTTGAGTTCCACGACTCAGTAGTCAGCATGCATAACCTTACTTCGGAGGAAAGTTGGGAATGGAAATCTTAAGAGTGGAAGTCTTAACACTAGGTTCTCGGGTTCCCTCTGCCTACCCTACTATATTTGAGATACATCGTGAAGTCAAAACACAAACATTTAGGTACACGCCTACAGCTCTTTCGAGATGTAATGCTATTTCACCTTGGTTTCCCTGATAGGCCTATTCCATGATTTATAACTGAGTATACGTACACTATTTAGTATCTTATACTAGTACTGGGACCTCTTTGGATATTTTGAGTGTATGCACTGGTGCATCCTTGAGTACTATGTGTGTGCATGTGCATTAGCATGTGTGAAAAATTGTGTATAATTAATTCGAAAACAAATCGCGTTTAGTCACTCTGACGCTGTCCCAATGCGCCCCGATGATCTCTAGAAAACATTTTTTTTTAGCTTCACGCTGTATATGTTTTTCTTTGCCTACTTTGAAATGTCCCGCACATTTCAAAGTAGACAAAGAAAAACAGAGAACCTAGTTTTAAGACACGCCGTTCTCTTCTAACATTTCCGTTTCCCACTTTCCGCCGAACTGAGGCATTGCGCGCGGAGTGACGGCAACCAACGCCGCACTTAGCCTTGTTACCAAACCCAGGAAATAAAAATACTAAACTTTTACATTTCCTGGAGTGGGAATCGAACCCACAACCTGTCCCGTTTATAGTTGCACGCTTGTGTCTCGATATCTATACGTATATCTTAATATTATATTTTCATACAAGAAGACTATCTATTAAATAAGTTTCATTTGAGGTTAGAATTCCATATAGACAAAATATATCAATGAGGTCACAATGTCATAATGTCAAACGTCTGCACGCATGCGACATCAGACATGACTCAATACATACCGGCGAAGTACAAGTGTATTAAAAATTTAGTTAACTATTATTAGCCTTTTATTAGTTTCACCCATATCCATAAAGCTATCGTGGTACAGTGGATTAGGTTCTTATTGCAATTGCGATTGGGAGTTCGATTCCCACTCGGCAAAAGCTTTTTTTTTTTTTGCTTCACGCTGTATCCTGCATATAGCAGGGTAGGCAGAGGGAACCTGAGAACCTAGTGTTAACACACTCCGTTCCCCACTTTCCGCCGAATTGAGACATTGCGTGTTGAGTGGCAGATCTCAATGCTGCGCTTTGCCTTGTTACCAAATCCAGGAAATGAAAATACTAAACTTTTACATTTCCTGTGGGAAGTGGGAATCAAACTCACAACCTGTAGCGTTTACAGTCACACGCACAAGCGTGTGCCTGTCGTGGTGCAAAAAGGCTTGTGCCTTTTTGTCTTTTTGTAAGGCACAATAACACAACAAGGTATCAAGGCAGTTACAGACAGAGAGAAATGTTCAACTCCCACTTAGAGTGAGTTCATTTTTATAGTTATATAAATGATTATGTAATTCAACGAATATAATAATATTTTTCTACCACTCAACTAATTGGCCGAAAAGTGGAGAATGGAGTGAGGTAGGTGATATAATAGAGAGAGAGTTCTAACACTACGGTTTCCCTGTCTGCCCTGGTATATGCAAATACGTAAACCTAAAAAATAAAATAAAAATAAAAAAAAAACGATATTTTTTTTTTTACGGCACGTGTGGCGCGTAATATTAATTAAAAACCGACGGAATCGTCATACGGTTATTACGAATTTTACTTTAACGAGGTATGAACGTACAACTTCGGTAATTAAACATCTGTACGCTAATTTAATTAATTCAAACTCTTCTAAGTAATCATTTTTTTTTTCATTAAATAAAATAAAATATTACTTTATTAAGCATTTAGTAAACTTTTTTCCCGACTGTTAGCGGAGGGTTGTTTTTCGCGCGTATCATGTATGTTTGTAATATTCTTTATTACCTCATATCTTCCAAACACCTAGACCAATTTATATAATTAAGGTGATGTTAGATAGGTATTGATACTCCAACTGTCCTTAGATATGTGACGTCACTTTTAATTCAATATGCCGACCTCTAGGGGCAATTACGTCATGAATAATAACAAAAAAATCGTTGATCGGTACTGTGTGGGGTATCAATTGAAAGGATTTAAATATTTTAAATATATAATATATAACTAGCTTTTATAGCTTACTTTATTTGTATTTGCTTCCTAAATTTGAAGAATTGGTTCAGTCGGGTTGTTTGTTCTTTTTAAGCATGTGTGTTATTATTAGTAGCTTTTTCCACATGTAATACAAGATACTGTCAAGACACTCCGTTCACCACCTTCTGTCGCAAGGCGTGGTGGTTATGGATTTGATTCCCACTCGGTGAAATCATATTTAAATTATAATCATTTAAATAACACAAAAGCACAGTGTCGAGTTCCGCCATTCAACAAGCAGTAACTCGAATTCGGGCAGGACGAAGAGAACGGAGTGTCATGATACTAGATTCTCTCTACATTTTAACAGATGTGGGAAATAACATGAAAATACATACATTTGTAACGTTTTGGTAAACAGCTGTGTTTCTATTGTCGCATTGCGACATACACAATACTAGATAGGTTTATACGAGTACAATATATATATTTTTTGTATTATTTTCAATGTCCATATTATCCCTCTTAGAGGCTCTGCTGTGATTTTTATGACGAAAAGAGAAAGTTAAAAAAGCAGCATTATTCTAGCGTTAAAAATATTAATTTAATTATGCAAAAAGGCAAATTAAATATTTTGGACTCTTTGTAATCACCTACCTAGTATATATTTAAGTAAAGCCTAGTGAAGTAAGGGAAAAAAATATTTAAAAAAAAGCTAATCTAAAATCCCAGTTAGACTACCTGTCCATAACGATTTAAAAAACCATAAAAAACCTATCTTGATGATTATTCCTGCTTTTAACTCGATTAAGAATAGCTATTAGAATTGTCTGGTCGTAAGAGTATTTAATAACTAAAGTCATAAAATAATATAATAAATAAATGACACATAAATTTTATAACCATTTAAATATGTAAATTTGATATAAACATAGATTTAAAATTATATTTCCATGTACAAATTAATAGACCTATCATGAATGACTCATGTCGCAATTTATATAAGGGCAGCGAAGGTTATAGTAACGACCATTCTATGTTTTTGGATAGTAACCCTGACACAGTAATGTGTTAGGCACATATATATTAAAAAAAACTTTAGACGTTTTCAATCTTAGCAAAAAAGGGAGAAATAACGTAGTGTCAAAACACTTCACTCTCTACTTTCCGTCAGGATTCGATTTTACGTTACAGCGTAACTTAATGCAGTAAGCACAGCACAGCAAACCAAGAAAACACTTACTTACTTAGCTTCACGCGGTATCCCGCATATAGCAGGGTAGGCAGAGGGAACCTAGTGTTAAGACACTCCGTTACCCACTTTCCGCCGAATTGAGGCATTGCGTGCTGAGTGGCGGAACTCAATGCCGCGCTTTGCCTTGTTACCAAACCCAGAAAATGAAAAATTCCATTTCCTGGAGTGGGAATCGAACCCACAACCTGTCGCGTTTACAGTCGAACGCTTGTGCCTCTGCGCCACGACAGGCGTATTATTATTTTTGTTATTATATTAAATACAAATAACGTGTTAATATAAACCAAATTACACGTTATGTCATGGTCCATGTTGTTATCATGAGGAAATGGTTTGCGAAATACATGCGTTCCATACAATATCATTGTGAAACTAACTTTATTGTATTTGAATCATGTACTATACTAAATGTTTTAAATAATATAATTATCTTATATTAAATTTGAAAAATAAATTAATAATATTTACTTTATTTTGCACTCAGAGACATCAATTTACCGTTTGATTGAGTTTAAAACAATTTAATACATAAGATTGTCTAGATTTAATGATATTTAATTATTAATTGAGGTCTAAGAGACCAATAGATAGAATTGTATACTAATCTAAGGTAAAATGTTATCGACTTTAAAAAAATCGGGAGGTCAATCGGGAGTAAATTCGATTGTATCTTTTTATGTGTGTTACCGCATAACTTTTTCACTGAGTGAACCAATTGTGATGATGTTTTTATATTTGATAGTTAGTGCTTCTGACGTGGTCCTATTTAAATTTAGTTAAGATCGGCCAAGTTTTTGAGTTATTCGTAACAATTTTATTTTTATATGTATATCTGCGCCTGTTGTGGCGCAGAGGCACAAGCGTGCGACTGAAAACGCGACAGGTTGTGGGTTCGAGTCCCATTCTAGGAAATGTAAAATTTAGTGTGTTTTCATTTCTTGGGTTTGGTTAACAAGGCAAAGCGCGGCGTTGAGTTCCGCCACTCAACACGCAATGCCTCAATTCGGCGGAAAGTGGGGAACGGAAATGTTCAAAGAGAATGGAGTGTCTTAACACTAGATTCTCTGGTTCCCTCTGCCTACCCCGCTATATGCGGGATACAGAGTGAAGTTGCAAAAAAAAAATGCATTTTTTATAAATTTCTCTTTTTGTTAAAATTTTAATTTCCTATTTTAAGTACAATTATTACCGTACGAAGTTATTTTAATAAGTAAAATCCTTAGTACTGTAACCTTGTACCATGGCCACGAGGTCGCGACGCACATGAATTTTAAAAACATTTCATTATATTAACATAAGAACTAATGTTGTAAACATAAAATAATTGTACTGATATACAGTAATTTATAAGCCTATATAATAAAATTTATAAATTTTCATATATAATACATAATATGTACTAGTTGCCCCGGTGACGCGTTAACAACGCGTTGTCTTTAGCAATGTATGTATACTCATATGTCACTTTATATAAACGTGAATGGTAGTGTGTGTAACGTTTATTTTATTAATTTAGTATACTTTTTATGCATTAAAAAAAAAAAATAGCGTTCTGCACTCTTTCTCTATATGAACTTTAAGTGTGCCAAATTTCATGCTCCTCCGTTCGCTTTATTTTCGTAAAAAGGGGTACAATGTTTTTCTTTCACGTATTTATATATAGATAGGTGTGTCGCATATTCGCCAGTAAATAAATCATTTTTTTTTAGCATTACACTTTTTCTCATATATCAAACTAGTCAGAAATTGCTCGATTTCGGCATATTGTTGAGTGGCAGAATTCTACTCTGTACTTACTTTGTTTTACCAGACAAAGGAACTAAATATTATTCAAATATAATAATTCCCCTGAGAGATCGAACCCACAACCAACCGTGTTTACAGTAAGACGCTGACTGCGCCACGATGGCCTTAATCATTTTCTATCCCATTTACACTTGCGAGCTTATTAACAGTATAAGGTCTATTGTAAATTTTTAATAGAAGCATCTTAACGTCGTGGTGCAAAGTGTCGTGTCGCAGAGGCACAACTGTAAAGCGACAGGTTGTGGGTTCGAGTCCCACTACAGGAAATGAAGTATTTTCATTTTCTGGGTTTGGTAAGAAGGCAAAGCGCGGCGTTGAGTTCCGCCACTCAATGCCTCAATCTGGCGGAAAGTGGGGAATGGATTTGTAGAAAGAGAACGGAGTGTCTTAACACTAGGTTCTCAGGTTCCCTCTGCCTACCCTGCTATATGCGGGATACAGCGTGAAGTTAAAAAAAAAAAAGGATCTAAGCCCGTCAACATCGCAACAGTTGTACCATGATTTGTACCATGGAAGTTTTAAGTACCAATTTCCGCGCTATAGACTATTTCAAACTTTTTCAAAATCGGTACATCGTTCTTGAGAAAAAAATATTATCTATTTTTATAGTAAATTATAGAATTCTTCATGAATTCGTTGAGTTACTTCAATCGATCTTATACTAGCTTAGTGAGCAAAGTAGATGAAATAAATAAATTTTTAATATATTCACTACATGTTAACTTAGGCAATCGTTAATTAAGCAATCGTTTGTCCTACGTAAGCCAATATAAATAAACATGACAGAGGAAAGGTTAGTCATGAGTTCATGACATAGTTAGTTTTGTCATTTTTAAAACACCATATTCCACTTTCGAATTATAGTGACCTATTTAAAAAAAAAACATTTTTTGGGAAACATCAATATAGATTGGTACATTTAAGTTCTTTGAAAAGAAATTATTTTTTTTAAATTAAATATTAATTTACACTAGTGTCCCCAGTGACGCGTTAACAACTCGTTGTCTTTAGCAATTATGTCACTTTATATAAATATGGATGTTAAACGTATGGTAGTGTGTGTAACATTTATTTTCTTAATTTAATATACTTTTTAAGCATAACTTTAAAAAAATATTATCGTTCTGCACTCCTTCTCTATATAAACTGATAAGTGTGCCAAGTTTCAAGCTCCTCCGTCCGCATATTTTCGTAAAAAGGGGTACAAAGTTTTTGCTTCACGTATTTATATACGAGATAGATATTGTATAGATCTGTTTTAATCAAAGTCAATAAAGACCGTTATCTTAAATCCCTTCGTGGCAAAAAATCAAAATAATGATTTTTATGTTTTCCCTATAATTCTAAAGGGCCGATATATTTCATCATATTATTGATAATAGAGGTGTTGTTATCAATGTTACTATCTTCACGCTGTATCCCGCACATAGCGGGGTATATGCATAGCAGGGTATAGGCAGAACGAACGAGAGAACCTACTGTTAAGACACTCCATTCTCTTTCAACAATTCCGTTCCCCACTTTCCGCCGAATTGAGGCATTGCGTGTTGAGTGGCGGAACTCCGTGCATTGCCTTTTTACAAAACCCAAGAAATGAAAATACTAAATTTTACATTTCCTGGAGTGGGAATCGAACCCACAACCTCTCCCGTTTACAGTCGCACGCTTGTGCCTCTGCGCCACAACAGGCGTAATATAATAATTTAGTAACTACACCAAATTTACTAGAACTAATGATTTATATTATATAACATCAAAGTACACAGTAGTAGTCGCGGCTTTGTGGTGAACAAGTCAGCTAACCACAAACTAAGTTGAAGATTCAAATACGAAAGGATTGTTTATAGAGGCGTTGAGAAAGTGCCATTTCGATAATAACAGTTTCATGAGAGGGTCCTTAGACAAAATAGTTGTAATAGACTAAAAAATAATGACCAAAAACGGTAATTTTTTTTTTTTTTTACACTTATCTTCACGCTTTATTTTTTCTAAATAACATATTTTTCTTTTACATATATGCTTTACTCTTTCTTTCTGGCGCCTGTCGTGGCGCATAGGCACAAGCGTGCGGCAGTAAACGCGACAGGTTGTGGGTTCAATTCCCACTCCAGGAAATGTTTTTCATTTCATAGGTTTGGTAACAAGGCAAAGCGCGGCGTTGAGTTCCGCCACTCAGCACGCAATGCCTCTATTCGGCGGAAAGTAGGGAACGGAATTGTTGTAAGAGAACGGAGTGTCTTAACACTAGGTTCTCAGGTTCCCTCTGCCTACCCCGCTATATGCGGGGTACAGCGTGAAGATAAAAAAAAAACTCTTTCTTTCATCTTAAATGGTTTTCGTCACTGCTAGGGTGATTTTTAATATTAGTAAATTATTGGAAAAATCACACCATAATTGGATATTTTTATTGAACATTGCAAGTAGAGATTGGCGAGCGATATGAGCAGGGGACAGAACGCCTTGGTTCGATATTATAATGCTAATTTTTAATTTATTTACAATCATGATTGTACGAGTTTAAAATATTAATAATCGCCATAACTAACGCATAGAAATTGTATGCGTAAATAGACACACATTTTCTTATTTCAATCACTATTAATGTAACTGAACTGTATTAAGATGAAATTAAAAAAAAAATGATTTGAATGGTATTAAAAAAAAATGATTGTCTAGGAATTTAAACTCTCATGGTCACATACATAAGAATAAGTTTGTTCGACGGGATATTTACCATGTATTGTTTTTAACCTATGTAAAAACAACAAACCAGTGACCAATAAAAATACGCGAGTGGATACAGTGAGCATAGTGTGTCGCGATCGAGTTTACGGTGAGAATACGAACATTAATAGTGGTACGACGACGCGTAATAAAAGAGTGCGAAAGAGGGTAGACCGATATGGCTGCTCTTAACTACCGTAGTCTTCGCAGTATCTCCAGTTTACCCGTGATCATGGTGCTTGCAACAGCATCGAAATATCGGGAGTCCAAAATAAAAACAATACATGGTAAATATCCCGTCCAACAAACTTATTCTTAAGATTGTCTAGGAACGTCAAAATTTTTCACGTCAAACCAAAAATTTGCTATAAATAATAATAAATACTAAAATTTCAGTGAAATACAAAGCCAAATATTTAGAAAACGAACGAGAAGAAATCCATACAAATAAAATACATCAAAATTTAGTTAATAAAAGTGATAAAAAAGGATCAATAAAAAAATGCAGAAGTCCAACTAAGCAGTTCCCTCCTGCTAAACACAAAAGTCTGGTTCGGTGACGAGGATGGCAGCCCAATGCAGATAGTGCAAAACGGCCTGGCGGAGTTGGCGAACTAACAAGGCAAGGTGGATGGCCCAGGGCGACGGTAGAGGGCGCGTGCAGTTACCGTCGGCCAGACACTGCATCCAATCGTTCCTCTGATCGTAGCGGTACTCCGTTCCATTGGAATAAGGAATGAGCGGACGAGAGAGTGTGTCTGTGTATGCGCACACACTTACGTACTATAACATATTCCCGCGCAGCTGACACCTGGCAAATCAGTGTGTCGCCGTCGACGGATACGTCTAGGAGGACATCATCATCATCATCAACAGATGAAGCAGAAAACATAGTGTTAAAACACTTTATCTTTACTAATTTCATAACCTTTTTTTTATCTTCACGCTGTATCCCGCATATAGAAAAAGCGTCTTTACCAACATGTAATAAAGAACATATCTATCTTAAGTAAGCAAACTTTATAATTTGGTAACCTGCTAGCAATTTAGTGGCGGTAATTATAATTACTAGTGTCCCCTTTGACGCGTTAATAACGCGTCCTACCAACGTATGTATATGTCACTTTATATAAACATGGATGTCAAACCATGGTAGTGTGTGTTACACTTTTTCTTTTTATTAATTATATATATTTTTTAGGTATTATTTTAAAAAGATATTATCATTCTACACTCCTTCTCTATATAAACTATAAGTGTGCCAAGTTTCACGCCCCTCCGTCCGCGAAATTTTCGTAAAAAGGGATCCAAAGTTCTTGTTTCACGTATTTATATAGAGATTATTGTTTCAAATGTAAGTACTGTAACGAATGTACTTTTTTATTTTTTGTGTATTTTGTGTTCTCATGTAA
>JAKGSA010000702.1:131945-174589 GCA_033558755.1 Philaethria dido
ATATATATAGTTCGTATAGTAAAGAAGTGCAGAATGATAATATCTTTTTAAAATAATGCATAAAAATATATTAAATTAATATAATAAATGTTACACACAATATCATGTTTATATAAAGTGACATAAATGTTGCTAGGCAACGCGTTGTTAACGCGTGAACAGGGTCTAGTAATAATAAATATTTTATTTTATAAGATTAACCTTGTGCTAAGACACTCCGTTTTCCGCCGAATTGAGGCATTGCGTGCTGAGTGGTGGAACTCAACGCCGCACTTTGCCTTGTTACCAAACCCAGGAATTAAAAATGCTAAAGTTTGTACATATACTGTTGTGGGTATCGAACCCACAACCTGTCGCATTTACAGTCGAACGTTTGTGCTTCTGCGCAACAATAGGCCTCTTTTATAATATATAGTTATACAAAAACACAAAAACCATCAGGTTATCGTGTATCATTTACTAGCGATCTTAAGGCTAACAACCTTTCGTAGTGTTTTTTTTTTGTAGTGACGCCATTTGCTTGAATGATGTCAGGATTACGTAATCGCGAGGTTTGGCTCGTTACCTACTATTGTTATACCTTTGGGGGTAATAAGGTTTTATTGTGACTTTTTTTTTAATTTACATATTTCTTGTATTATATGGAGTAGGCAAGGGAAATCTCATATTATTATTATTATTTAACTTCACGCTATATCCCGCATACAGCAGGGTAGGCAGAGGGAACCAGAGAACCTAGTATTAAGACACTCCATTCTCTTTCAACAATTCCGTTCCCCACTTTCCACCGAATTGCGGCATTGCTTGTTGAGTGGCGGAACTCGACGTCGCGCTTTGCCTTGTTACCAAACCCAAGAAATTAAAATACTAAATTTTACATTTCCTGGAGTGGGAATCGAACCCACAACCTGTCGCGTTTACAGTCGCACATTTGTGCCTCTGCGCCACGTCAGGCGTAATCTCATATTATTATTATTTCATATTTCAGAAATAGCGTAATATATTAAAGTAGGGTTGTCAAAGGAAACATAGTGTTAAGACACTCATTTTCCCTCTTTGTGTGTTGAATGGTGGAACTCAACGTCGCGCTTTGTCTTACGAGAGAGGGGAAATGAAAGGAATTCAAATATATTTCGAGTAAGAATCGAACCCATAACCACCGCGTTCGAAGTCAGACGTAGTTCAACTGCGTTACAATAGTTTATTTTAGCGGAGAATAAATAGAGTCGGAATGAAGTCATAATATGGGTAATTAATAAATAAATACAACTGGTATATACCAATAATATATAGGTCTAAAATATAATCTGATCTAAAAGTTATAACAATTATGTTCAAAACAAAGATAAGTGGGGAACGGATTAAAGAACGGAGTGTCTTAACACTAGGTTCTCTGGTTCCCTTTGCCTGCACTGCTACGTGCGGGATACAGCGTAAAGCTAAAAAAAGAAAAAAAATCAAAGATAACAAAACTTGTATCACAAAAAAGGCACAGTACAGTGTTAAGTTACGTAGTCTCTAAAATCTGTTTCTTATTTTAAGACATTGCGTGTTAATTGGAGAACTCAACTCCTTGTATAACTTATTTGACATCTATATATAAATACGTGAAGCAAAAACTTTGGACCCCTTTTTACAAAAATTACGAGGACGGAGGAAGTATATTAATTTAACAAAATAAATGTAACACACACTACCATGGTTTGACATCCACGTTTATACAAAGTGACATATACATTACTAAAAACAAAGCGTTGTTAACGCGTCAACGGGAACACTAGTTAAATATAAAAGCGTAAAATCACTTAAAAACCTATCTAAAAACCTATCTAGTCTAGTTTTTAAAATCACGTAAAATATTTCTAGACATAAAAAAATCTAGACACTAGTACTCAGAATACAAATAAATATAAGACAAGCTAAATCGCAGATAACAGTTTGTTTTGTTATGTTTAAGTAAATTGGGTCACTTCCGGCGCTTTCAACTTTTAGAACTGCATTTAACTTTTAGTGCCTTTTACTGACGAATACAATATAACTAGAAAAAAACAGATTCACGTTTTATCCCGTATAACAGGGTACACAGAGTGAACCTAGTGTTAAGAAACTCCGTTAACAGCTTTCCGTCTGTATTGGAGACATTGCGTGTTAAGTTGCGGAACTCAACACCGCGCTTTGTCTTACCGGACCGGAGGAACGAAAATAGTTTAAATATAATTATTGCCCCGTGTGGGAATCGAATCCACAACCAATAGCGTTTACCGTCAAAGGCTGTCTCACTAAATCTAAATAAAAAATACTATGTATAATATATTGTATATAGTGAAAATATTAAAAACCGCCGTGATATGTGGTGAATGAAAGACGCCATGATCGGGGGTTCGATACCCACTCAAGGGAATAATTAAATCTGTATATATACGAGAAGCAAAAATTTGGATCCCTTTTTACAAAAATTACGCGGACGGAGGAGTATGAAACTTGGCACACTTATAGTTTATATAGAGAACGAGTGCAGAATGCTAACATTTTTTTAAAATAATGCTAAGTATATTAAATTAACAAAATAAACGTTACACACTACAATGGTACACATCCATGTTTATATAAAGTGACATATACATTGCTAAAGATAGTAAGATAACTTCCGAACGCGATAGTTATGAGTTCGATCTAGTGGGGTATATGTTTAAATTATTTTTAATTCTACTCTCTGGTAGTATAAAGTACGGCGTTGAGTTCCGGCACTCAATAGGCAGTTTCTCGATTCCAGTAATGGAGTGTCTTAATATTATAATCTCTCCGACTATCCTGATATGCAGGGAAAAGCCTTAAGATTTGCATTTCTACGTCCTGATCATTTAAACCGCGGCGTTAAACTCCGCCATACAACTTCAAATAATAATACAATATTAAGAACTTATTAGTACATTAACAAATATTTACTCTCGCTTTAACTAAAATCTTAGCTACTCACATATTCCTTATCGCTCATATAATGGTCGATGATATCATGACCTATATGTATGTGATTCATAACATATATATACGTATCTCGTTAGCATTGCTAATTAGTACGTAATACAGTTTTTTTGTTAGGCAGGTTAAAGGTTGTTTATTTATATTTTTAGTGATGACAACATGAAATGGTAGTTTTAGTGGCGAACTTAATTTGAGAAACAAAAATCATGTTTTAATTTCTAGCATATAGATAGCGAGTAGCAGGGTAGGTAGCGAGAACATAGACAATTTCAAGATATTTTGCTTAATGGTGGAACCCAACGCCGTAGTTTTACTTACCAGAGCAGCAAAATTATAATCATTAAATGTAAATATTCCCGCAGGTGGGAAGGGCATCATGGACCTACACAAAAATTGTGTGAACAGGATCATATTACTAAAATATTGCGGTCATGGGATTCGGACACATGTGCAAATTTTGAAGTAAATTACAGCGAAAGAAGGGAATCAAAATAGCGATATTTTCTTATATTAATCACATAAGTGAAGCTCATAAAACATTGTTAAAAACAAGTACTTTTAAAAAATCTTTGTAATAAAGTGATATACTGAACTTATACTGAACCGAACTTTACCATTATACATAGTCAAAAAGAAAAATATATATTACATTCCATAGCTTCCCGCATATAGGGGGGTAGGCAGAGGGAACCTAATGTTAAGACACGCCGTTCCCCACTTTCCGCCGAATTGAGGCATTGCGTGCTGAGTGGCGGAACTCAACGCCGCGTTATGCCTGTTACCAAACCCAGGAAATGGAATTTTTCATTTCCTGGGTTTGGTAACAGAGTGGGAATCGAACCCACAACTTGTCGCGTTTACAGTCGCAAACTTGTGGCTCTGCGCCACGACAGGCGTTATAATTATAAATAAATATATATTATATACATATATATGCATATATTTTTTACATGCCAAGAAAATACGGAGAAAATTTAGCAAGAGAATTTTAAACAGCACCTCTTTTACTAAAGCAATTCAATTCTGTACACACGGCTTTAGTAGGCAGCTGCACGTATTCGTATGTCGCATTGAAAATAAGATTTCTTTTCCTGAAGAAAATCTTTACATTTCGATACGTACTGCATACTAGCTATCTTTATCTGAGTAAATTACTATTTTTTAATACTAAAAACACACGAAAAACAAGGTATACAGCAGTGGCGAGATTTGAATTTTAGTTAGACAAGCCGGTAAATTTAGAGAAGTAGATGTATATTTAGGGAAGCCGGTAATTTTTAGAGAAGCCGGTATATTTAGTAAAGCCGGTATAGGATGTAAAGTTATTTAGTAATATCACTATAGAATTTTAGCGATGATATTTTTTTAGATCTTTGCAAATTTCTTTACAATTCGAACTCCACATTTTCCTGACGACTTTTTTTTTAGGTCTCGTACTTGTACTTTGAAAAGTTAGGCACTGATATACAGTATACACATAGAGTATGGTAAGTATGATTTTGAAATTACATTTTGTTAGCAAAATATTTTTCATGAAAATTGGAATTAACTAGTATATGAATTAAAACATCGATACAACTTTTGTTTTCATCCGTATTTAATAAAAAAAAATTCAAATAAATCTTGAGGATAAGCAGAAAACTAAATGATATATCTCAGTTCTGTTTTACATTGTGTTGCGGAACCAATGGCTGCGCATTGTTTAACCAATCCGACGTACGTCAATACTTATATTATTAATAACATTTTTCCAATTGGGATTCTAACTCACAATAATCTCATTCAGGTATTCAGGTATGAATATCGAGAAGTGATTTTTTTTCTTTTTCAGCTTTTAGAACCTAGTGTAAAAACACTCAAGTTTTTCACTTTCACGCCCGAATTTGAATTATTGCGTGTTGAGTGGCGTTACTCAACGCTTTGTCCTACCATGATTAATATAAACACATCTTCATATGAGAATAGAACCCACAACCAATCACTTCTACAATCAGACGCTGTCCCACTGAGCCACAATGACCACAAGAAAATAAATACAAAATTACTAACAATTAAAAAGCTTTTTGGTAACAACTTTTTTTTACATACCGCGCGGCGTTCCGTCGAAAAGATCTTCGCAAGTAGGTCAAGAGCATCCGCGTAAGGTCTTTTCGACGGGTTTGCTAAACTTGAATACATGGATACTTTTAAGTGGTTATAATTAAAGCGACTTTTTTGTAGCTTAAGGCATTTCTTATATTTTTCACTTTTCACAATATAAAGTGGAGATTGGAATTGAATATGAGATGAATAACTTTAATCGAGTGGAAATCGAACGCATTATGTAAAGTCTTTGATACTTTTTTGTTTTTTGTTTTTTAGTTTCACGGTGTATCCCGCATATAGCAGGGTAGGCAAAGGGAACCTGAGAACCTAGTGTTAAGACACACCGTTCCCTACTTTCCGCTCAATTTAGGCATTGCATGTTGAGTGGCGAAGCTCAACGCAGCGCTTTGCCTTGTTACCAAGCTCAGGAAATGAAAATACTAAACTTTTACATTTCCTGAAGTGTGTCTCGAACCTACAACCAGCGGTTTTATATATATTTATTTTAATATTTTGGGATTGTTCGTGGTACAGTGGCCTTTGACTGTAATGCAACTGGCTGTGAGTTCGAATCCCACTCAGGGAATGACAATTTCTAGCGCTGAGAAAACAAACTGCGGCGTTTAATTCCGCCACTAAATAACCAACATCTCGAATTAGGGCAGAAAGTGAAAAACGATCTGTAACGAGCACTATTTTCTGCCTAACTATCTAGTTCTACAGGACAAAGCGTGAAGCTAATAACCTTTAATAATATTTATGAAAAACTCTAAAGTGGGGAACGGAGTGTCTTAACACTAGGTTCTGGGTTCTCTCGTTCCCTTTGCCTATCCTGCTATATGCGGGGTACAGCGTGAGGCTAAAAAAATGACTAGAGAGACAGAGAAGAGAAAATGTATACCTATGAATGGATATGGATTTAAATTCACAACTATCGTGTGTGGTCAATGCCCATTTTGAGTATAAATACTTAAGACTGTTTAGTGATTGCTTGTTCAGAAGCCGAGATTCTGTTGAAGCAATTAGTTCATTTAATACTGTACAATTTTAAAGCATATCAGGGTTGACACTTGCGTAATTCTGAAATTTAATATAAATTTATAATATTGTTTTTTAGTATATTTAACATAGTCTACACTTACACTTAGTCTTTACACTTAATACGAAAGTTTAGTAAAAAAATTCTGTTCTTGAAAAACCAATTTAAAATATTATTATTGACATTTGCAAATGAGATCGCAGAAAAGGAAAGCGGAATCTTAGGTCCGTGAAAGAAAAGCGTGAAGCTGCTTTCCCTCTACAATATTAGTGTACAGTCCTTGGTGAATCTAAGCTACAACGAGTTACAAATCGTATGCATTCGCTATAATTCTTTTATTGAATGTTTTCTTAATTGTATATAAAGGTATCCAGGAAAAAAGTGTCAATTTTTTTTTTGGTTTTACTTTTATCGGTGAGTAAAAGTATATTGTCATACTTTCACTACACTTCAATGTAATTGTAAAGTTCAGTTCAGTTTACTTTACAAAAATCTATACGTCATTAACCCTGCATTACGCCATACGTTTCTTTTCGCCTACCATTTATTTGTCAAAACAAAAACAAAAGTTTAGCCCATATAAGTGCAATTAATAAATGTAATATTTACAGTTAAATAATACGAAAGTATAAAAAAAATCTCTTGCTATTTAAAAAAAAACAATTATAAAAACACAAAACAAACAACCCTATACAAACCGGTTTAACAATCCAGAGCGACTGGTTAGCTCTGACATACGATACACTGTGATATGATTACGAAACTGACAGATATGGTATTAAATATTACATTAAATTACTAAAACGAAAAATTGTATAGGCTTATTTACTTATTACTAGATACTTATATATTATGACTAAATTAGATGATTCTTAGCAAGATTTAAATGGGTCATCAAAAGCACTAGCTATCATATGAAAAATAATCATCCAAATTCCATCCGGTAAAAAGTTATGCACACACAAAATATACAGTAGAATTTATCTGAAGTCGGTGAAATATAAAAAAATACAAATTACCTTGCTTTATTACATATGTGGAATTTATCTAGATCTTTATAATTTTTCGCCTATGTTTTATTCTGATGTATACTCGTAAACTATATTACCGTAGAGTTTCATCTAGATCTGTTCAGTTATTTTTACGTAAAAGAGTAACATCCTCACAATCTTTGTATCTATAATATTAGTTGGAAATATTGGGGGAATGATTATAGTACACCACTCAACAATCTCTAGAATTCCAGCAGAAAACGGAAAACGGAGTGTCTTGACTTGAGGATGTACTAGATTAAGATCCCATGAACCGCCAGACTTACCTCATAGTATAAAAGCTGAAAATTTCCCTGTGAGTGTATCTGACAGAGGTAAGAACGATCAGCAAGTATGGAATTTGGGGGGTGGTTGCTTCAGGAGATAATAGATAAATAGTAAAGGTGCATAAAATAGTACCTCAACCTTTATACTATGAGGAAAGTCTTTCGGTTCATGGGCTCTTAATCTATAAGGCTGTAGTAGGATTAATGAAAATATAGGTGAAAATTAATACAAAATGTTAGGCAGAACATAAAGTAAATATAATGTATAATTAAGTATAGTCCAAGAGGTTAAAGTCACAATAAAACCTTTATTTTATTACTTCCATAATACTAACTAAATAAGAAGTTATTAAAAAAACAAGCTTAAGTTATTTTGTCATTACAGTATTTTTTATATACTCGTATAGAATAATTTACTTATAATAAGAATATGGTATAGCGGTTAGAACGTATAAACGGTTTCCAAGAGACGCGGGTTCGAGTCCCATTGCTTTCAAATTCTTATACGTTTTCTAAAAATGTTATTCATTAACAAAATCAAAGTAGGCTATTACAAGCACTTTCGAATCGTCAATTTACAAAGGTGTCAGTCGTGTCAGTCCTAACGGAAGCTACCACCGGCTCGGAAGGCAGTTCTACTGAGAAGAGCTGGCAAGAAACTCAACAGTTGCTCTTTTCAAATAAAATTTTTACAATAAATATACAACTATGATGAGCCTTCCGAGTGAGCGTGAACAGCATTTAATTCCACACATTGATATCATTATAGTATTCTTGGACAGAATAATATACTTTTTTCAATAATATGTTCTTAATCTTAACTTTAAATTGTTGAAGTGGCAGATCTGTAATTATTTCTGGATTTTTGTAATACATGCGTATACCTGTAACTGTACGGTTAATAGTTTAAAAAAGTCAAAAATAAGAATTTTCTAGTTATAGCAACACAGAATGAAGGTCAAACTGCGTAAATTGAAAGACGACTGAAGACTGACGGCGGAAAGTGAGGAACGGAATGTCTTAACACTAGATTCTCAGGTTCCCTCTGCCTACACTGCTATATGCGGGAAACAGCGTGAAACTAAAAATAATAATAATAAAAATAAGGAAGAGGTTATGAATTCGACTATATATTTTTGGCTTCACGCTGTATCCCGCATATAGCAGGGTAGGCAGAGGGAACCTAGGAACGTAGTGTTAAGACACTCTGTTCTCAAATATGTGTATTTTTATGTGTGTTACCACATAAATTATTACGTTACATGAACCAATTTTGATAATTCTTATTTATAATGACAGCTAGTACTTCTGATTTGATTTTGATTGATTTTTGATTTTTTTTTTAAATTTACGCTGTATCCCACACATAGCATGGTAGGCAGAGGGAAGCCTAGTGTTAAGACACTCCTCCGTTCTCTTAAGACTTCCTTTCAATTGAGGCAATGCGTGATGACTGACGGAATTCAACGCCGCACTTGCCTTGTTACCTACTTGTACGTTGTTGTTAGTTTCTGAGTTATTTGTAATAAGCTTTTTAGTGCATTTTCTTTGAGGTAAATTTTCTTTTTTGTTAAAATCTTAATTATATAGCTATATTTATACTTCGTTTAATTAACTGAATATAATATAGGTATGAACTTTGATATGTCCGTGTTAATAACACATTTCTATTGTATTTCATGATGTAAATCTCAAAGTGAATCTGTAGCTGTCTGTGTAATAATAATAAATATGATACAGTAACAATATCTAGTATCTGTTTGGCAATAGAAACTGCTAAACACTTGTTGGTAGGGTATATCGTTTTTGACCGTTGGGTAACATTTTGTTTAATGATTGAATTCAATGACAAACTTTGTATAACTAAATCGTAAAAATATATAAGTATACTTTATGCATACATACATAGCTTCACGCTGTATGTGTGTATCCCGCATATAGCGGGGTAGGCAGAGGGAACCTAGTGTTAAGACACTCCGTTCTCCACTTTCCCCCGAATTGAAGCATTGCCTGCTGAGTGGCGGAACTCAACGCCTCGCTTTGCCTTGTTACCAAACCCAGGAAATGAAAAATTCCATTTCCTGGAGTAGGAATCGAACCCACAACCTGTCGCGTTTACAGTCGCACGCTTGTGCCTCTGCGCCACGACAGGCGTTTTTTCTATAAAACTATTATTTATACAGGGTGTCCCAAAATTAACGCAAGATTTGACTTTGCCGCCATTTGTGCAGTGAAGTGTTGGCAACCCTGAAAAAAAAGCAATTTGACAGCTAACAGTATAGGGTTATTAAAAATGGAGCGTTACACGATAGAACAACGTGTCTTCATTATTAAAGAATATTTCAAAAATAGTGAAAGCTTAGCGGCTGCAGTTCGAATTCAAATCTTGCGTTAATTTTGGGACACCCCCGTTATTTGAACTTCCTATGTTATATAATTATAAGTTATTTTAAAATACTTTACTTATTACTCACACAATACGCTATAATTTATATAATTATCATATTATTATAATATCGTAAATAAAAACGGTAATGGTTGCGTGTTTATTCTATTGTTTTTTTTTTATTTTAATGAAGTAAAAATAGATACAAGGCATTATAGGTCACAGATCATTTATTTTTATTGTCAATTTTAAAAATATGTATTATTTTTTTATCGATTTTTATATTTTTTTATTGGTATAAAATATTTAAATATTAAATATATATGGACAAGAATAAAAATAATTATTAAATTAGAAAAAACAGCTTCACCCTTTATCCTGCATAGGAGGATAGTCAGAGAATCTAGTGTCAAGGCCACCTGAATTCAAGACATTGCGTGTTAAGTGGCGGAACTCAACGCCGTGCTTTGTCTTATTATATAGAACATGGTAATTGCCATTAAATGCTTATTACATGTTTAAATTATTTTTTTTAGAATGAATAAGCTGAATAATAATAAAGTGAATCCCGCACATAGCAGGGTAGGCAGAGAACACATGAAAATCTAGTGTTAAAACACCCCGTTCCCCACTTTCCACCGAATTGAGGCATTGGGTGCTGAGTGGCGGTAATGAAAATACTAAACTTTTACATTTTCTGGATTGAGAATCGATTTTGAATTTGTGTTTTTAATCACAATTTTCGTTTATTGCAATAAAATTTGTATTCAATTTTATAATATTTTTAAGTCATCAAAAAACAATATGTAAATAATAAATACTCAACACTACGAAGCGTGAAGGAATCTTCAAATGAAATTAATTTTCACACAAACATACATTCATGACTTATGCTTATGTGATAAAACGCATTTGCATAAATATTTCAAACGCTCATAAAATATATCGTGAAATTTCTTATCGGGTACGTTATTCAATTTATATATTAACATTTGTTTACAACGAAGGTCGCTATTGGTTACTTTTGTTTTAAATTCTTATTGGAACAATAAAAACAGTTTTTAAATAATAAGAATAATTATTACTAATTATATATATTTGTATATTAAAAGAAATAACTCAAACTTACCCAAGTTATCATCCAAAATACGATTTCCTTTGCATTTATTGTAACACCGTTAAATGTCAATAAGCTAGTAATTATTTTAATGGAAAGTAAATGAAAACCACAATAATACTATAAATAGTAGTTTCTTTGTAATATTATGTACTATTTGTCATGTTTTCAAATAAAACATTACTATAACACAGTGTGGAAAGATCGATACATGCGCGCGAAAACGTCCTCCCTCCTCGCTGTCTGTGCCGCACTGACTTAGTAACTAGAGATGGAATATGGGCTATCATTGTTTTTTTTTTATATTTAACTTCTACATGCAATTCGATTAAGTTAAGAGAAAGATGTATCTATATATTCCATAGGAGAAATATATCTAAATATAAGAAAATATATAACAAGTTATCTCTATCTACAAAATATTAAATAATAACTGTCTAACAATTATTGTTTTTTAAATAATTTAAAAAACAATGTATGAGAACTAAACATATAAGGACAAATAATACATATACATGTGTAATAGTCAATCATATAATTGAAGTAATTCGTTTTTAAAAACTTATTATTTAATTCAGTAGTTAATCGAATAGCGATTCGATAACAGTAAATCGTTGTATCCAAATATGGGTACATCACTATAAGTCGAAAATGGCGCGTTTATTGAGTTTGCGCAAAGAGAACACTTGAACAACGCAAAAACAAGACAAGAGACAATCGGGATTAACTTAATAATTGAAATATTAATTATGACAAAAAAACATTGAATAGTCAGTAATAAATATTTACAACTACTTAATTCATGTATTTAAATAAATATTAGTAATATTTACATACTAACTATCCATCGTGGCACAGTGGGACAGCGACTGTAAACGCGATGATTGTGGGTTCGATTCCCTTTCATAGGCATTATGATATTTAAAAGTATGTTATCCCCTCTGGTAAGACGAAATGCTTAATGCGTGACGCTGATAGATAGTTATAGTGATACATACATACTATATTGAGCAAAGAAAATAAAAATATTTATTTATTTGTATTGTCCGCACCAGTGGCAAGGGGTGAAAATTTGAGTTAGACAAGCCGGTAAAGCCGGTCATCGTCGCCGACGACGACGATGATGTATATTTAGGGAAGCCGGTATTGGATGTGAAGGTATATAATAATTTCACTATCAAATTTTGGCGATGACTTCTTATTGAAAATAAAAAAAAAAGATCATCGCCAAAATTCTAAGGTTTATAAGATGTCAGAGCTTGTTTTTTTACTTTGTTATTTCGACCTCCACATTGTACTGGCGAGCATTTTTTTTTAGGTCTCATACTTGTACTTGCCTCGCCACTGGTCCGCACTTTGTCGGACCAGATCGAGGTATCGAAAATATTTAAAAATTCAATATTACCCCAAACAGGATTAGAACCCGTAATTAAACAAATGAAGAATCTAGCACTTTTTAAGACTGTTCTTGATGTAATAATTTTAAATTTAAAATAATATTTAACATACTATATTTAAACCTAAAATAGAGTTGCGTTACGCTCTGTTTATCAAAGAACATATGTATATCGCATTGTACGATCACAGAATAAAACAAGTCATTAAATTTAAATTACTTAAAACTTATGGTTATAATTTTTAATTTTTAAGACTGTTTCAAAATGATGACGATTTATCGATAACACTGATAACATTGAGTGTTGAGTGGCGGAACTAAACGCCGCGCTTTGTCGTACTATAGCAAAGAAAATGAAAATAATAAAAAAATCAATGAAATTATGAAAATAAATATGTGGGTACCGAACCCACAACCGTTTCATTTATAATCAGACGCTGGCCCACTACGACGTGATGACTTTTTTTCAAATATGTGAATAAAGAGTAAAACAACCAAATATGTTAAAAAATGTAAATCTATCTATTTATGTTTTCACACCTATAAAAAAACCTGAAGCGCAATTATCATGTGTGTGTGGCCATCAGTTAGGGCTTATTAGGCTCCCTTAGCTTAGTCTAATTACCACCGGTCGCGTCTTCATGTCGCGATCGGTTTGCTTAGAATAGGGATTCCCTCCCCCGCCCGCACGACTCGCGCAAGCCGAGGTCCTAGTCCCGCAGGGGGTGCCCTTGCGCCTGTCGGCATCCTCTCAAGCAGCCAGTTAGTGCTTGCATTTCGCAGGGACTGAGCACCCTCTTCCCTCACCCGGTGTCGCTGTAAAGACCGCTAGGGTCAACAGCATGTGGATCATTCGAATAAAAAAAAAAAATTATCATGTAGGTACTTAATTGAGCACATGTATTATAGATTCGAATCCTACTCTTGGAAATGATTAATTTTATGTGATTAACCATAGGGCGACGATTCCAAAAAGCTTGTCGAATGACATGCTTTATGACATTAGCCAAGCTTTTTGGCAGAAGGCAGAGAGTAATGTCATACTAATAAATTTAACAATTTAACAGCCATACTAATAAAACAAATTCAAATTCTGCTGATGAAAACGTGTGGATTTTTAGAGTCGATATAATATAAAATTTATATTTCAGCATACTCAAAAAGTTCGTCGTTAATGGTTCAGTTCTTTAATTACGGCGCTTTTAGTTATTATATAAAAATTATAATTTGGCATTTGAAACAACAATGGTTAAATTTCTCTATAGCTTAGATTACAATCAATAGCACTGCCTTCTGAGCCGGTGGCGTCTACGGCACATATTGAATTCACAGTTATATATAACTATATTTTATTCAGTCATTTAAGTATTTATGTAACTTTTTCATTGAGTTAAAGTTATATAGAAAATTAAAAAATTAATCCTAATACATTTATAAACGCATCCATGCTGTCAAAAATTCAAACGAATGACATTGACATATGACAGCTTGGTAATTTCGCAGTTCACAATATAACTTGTGTTTTTGGCGGTTATTCGTACAATTTACAAAGCATGCTATAAATTTTTAAACTAAATATATATAAAATACATAAAAATGGCAGAAAAACTAGAAGATCTTAACCTACCGCTGACAGTCGTTACTAGAATCGTTAGAGAAGCGTTACCTGAAGGCATTTCAATATCTAAAGAAGGTCGGACAGGTCTCGCTAAGGCGGCGTCTGTTTTCGTCCTATATGTTACATCTGCTGCAACAAACATTGTGAAAAATAATAAAAGAAAAGCTTTAACTGGACAAGATGTTATAGAAGCTATGGCGGATATAGAATTTGATAGATTTGTGGGACCTTTAAGAGAAGCATTAGACCAGTACAAGTTGGCTGCATCAGCGAAGAAACTAGCTTCAGGGAAGAAGAAGGATGAGGTGGAGGATGTGGAGATGGTGGAAGATGAATGATGTGAAATATTGAAGTTGATCGAATTTGTGTTGTAATTGATTTGTGTGTAAGGATTTTGTGGTTAATTATTAATAAATATATTTTTAAGTAAAAAGTTTTGTTTTAAATTTATCCTGAAATTTTATATTATAAACTTTACTACATGTATGTACTAGACATTAATTTAGAATTATAAAAAGAGACGTAAGACCAAACCCTTGTACTATTGAATACAATTATACTTGTGAATATAAAAACTATGATAAAATTATTTAAATTTACTTAGTAAATAAATTTAATAAGACCAAGATGGAGGAAAAAGAATACAAATATATTTAAGTGTCACACAGCTGAGACAACCGCATGCAAAATTATTATTTTTTTAAATTATAAATAAGCATAATAAGATTTAAAATTTATTGCTGATAGGCAAACCTCTGGATGTTGGAATTGTATAAAATGATGGCAAGCAGTGCTTGTACAGTATATTATTAATATTTTTTATAAAATATAAAAAATAAAAATATATAAATAAAGCACATAGATATCTAACAATAACATAAATTAATTTTCTGTTAAAAGTAAAAACTAAATAAACAATAATACAAACTAAAATTGAACAAAACAAACTAAATAAATATTGAAATTGGCACATTTAGCATATCTTTTTTTTTTGCAATCACAGTATAAGAAAAACAAAAACAGATTCAGATAAAAGAAACAAACAAATTTAATACAAGGTATATAAGTTTTAAGATTAATAAAAACATGATTAGGTAAGTGCAATTGGAATTAGATAGACAAGGGTTAATGTTAAAGGTTGTAATATAAGTACCTGCATAATATTTATTCGATAGAGGTAGAGGTATTTTTTGATGAGATTTAGATTAGGTCATCCATCTTATCAAAGGCTGAATCCACATTCATAACAAACAGAATGAACAAGCTCATTTCCCTAAGTTAGGGTCGATGTTCACATCCACCAAACAATCATTACTCTTACAACACCCATCAAAAATGGTTAAGACAGGTAAAATTTAACGTAGTAACGCTTAATAACTGAGTTCCTATGACCATCTTCCAGCTCCATCATGAGACCAGTTACTATCGAGCTCCAAAGTACTTGTCAAGATATATCAAACAAGCTAACTCTCAATGGAGTTGTGTCATTTAATTACGGTGTTCCTATGGACACTTTGCGGTTCCATCATCAGATCAGTTCCATGTTATAATAATTTTTCGTTGTTATTCGATTTATATATGCAATGCAAATAAATTTCAGTAACCGGAATGTAGATTAAATTTAACTTACAAGATTCGATTACAGACCAACAAAGGACAGGTAAAACTGAAAAAAAATAATAAAATAAACATAAAAAAATAGGTTTTAAACAAAATTTCATTTGCATTGATTCTTGTCATGGTAATAAAAAGAATAATAAAAAGTTATGATTGTTACTAATTATATATAAAAATTTATCGCCCCCGGGTGGGCTCGAACCACCAACCTTTCGGTTAACAGCCGAACGCGCTAGCCAATTGCGCCACGGAGGCTCTCTGTCAAAACGACAAATTATATGTATATATAATATTTAAATGTGTATGCAATATAAATATATTGCTAGATTTTATTAATATTTTCCTACACTGATAAAGTCCAAAACGCTGTTGTCCGCGTTCACTCAACACACAATGTTTCCAATTCGCGGAAAATGGGAAACAGAGTGTCTTATGACTAAGTTCTTTCTTTCTGACTATCTTACTATGACGATAAAAGCGTTAAGATGTTAATTATTAGATATTATCCCTTACTCATTAAAATTATATTTAGTGTTTTCATTTCCTCACTTTGGTAATATGGCAAAGTGCAGCGTTGGGTTCCACCCAACACCACCTCAACATACAAAAAAATACCTCTGAGTCGCTTGCGTTAAATTAGGTGTTGTATTTTTAGAAAAGTTTTTTAAATAGAATATTGGCCGCATTATAACTATCGTACTAATTCTATAATTGAAACTGATTCAAGACCGTCGATATATCTAGTTACACAATATTTTTTTTCATTTTTACGCTTTTAGGTTTGATGTTTCTAAAATTTCTTTTATATTATTCATTAATGGCATTAATGTAATGACTGTAAACGCTACAGGTTGTGGGTTCGATTCCCACTCCGGGAAATGGAATTTTTCATTTCCTGGGTTTGGTTGTTACCAAAAGGCAAAGCGCGGCGTTAAGTTCCGCCACGTTCTCAGCACGCAATGCCTTAATTCGGCGGAAGGTGGGGAACGGAGGGTCTTAATTCTAGGTTCCCTCTTAAGCTATGTATTTAGGTATGTATGTATGTATGTATGGAATTTAAAAGTTTCAATAGTTCAGCTTTAACATTTCACAAAAACCGTGGTTTTTACTCTTAAGAGTCGATTTTTTAGATATCTTTGCTTGCTTATATTAGGTAGGAAAATTTAATTTGAACGTTGACTATCTTCAAAATTGTCCGACTTTCATACAAACTTTCGACCTCTAGTTCACCCCTTCGTAGATGATTTTAAAAAAGGGGGATTTTCTTAAAAGATGCCTATGTACAAAAGCTGCTTGCGTTACTAATTTCACCTTCAACGGTCCAGTACTTTATATGATTTTTTTAAGTACTAATTGGTAATTAAGGTAGATGAACATTTGTTAACCTCAGTTATTTAAGAACAAAAATTTAAGAAAAATCAAATATAACGAGGTAAAAATGTTTGTAAGAATAAAGTTTATAGACAGAAAGAAATTAGTGTCCAGACACGTCCTTCACTTTCCATCCGATTTCAAGACATTGCAGAAGTTCACACTCTTTGTTTTACCAGAACGGAGAGATAACATTAATTCAAATAATCATTCCCTCCGAAGCAGGAATCAAACCATAACCTTAGAGCGTTTCAGCGCTTTCAGTCAAAATATATATAGGATGCTTTTCATTTAATAATATTACATATATTATAAATAAATAAATAAAACACACAAATAATTTAATAATTTTATTCAGGAATAAATTTTATTCAGAAACAATCTGGAATAACATTGAAATTTGACATATTTACACCTACATCTACCTAGGTATGTACACCAGGCACCCGCTACCCGCTTTAACCAAAAATATAATATATATCTAATAATTTCGAAAAATCTATACTAATTATTTAATAAATCTTCATTTTACATTCAAATTCATATAAGAATATAGAGAAAGTTACTAATATCTATTAAAATTGTAGCTAAAGGAAATGCTGAGCTAGCGTGAAGCTGTAACCAAAATATTGAAGCATTATATGCTTACTTATAAATATTTTAAATTTCAAAATTTAAACAGCTAGTCTAAACCGTCCAGTGTGTCCACTGCTTGGTGTTATCTCCTTATATCTATTATAAACTCAGAACAATCTTTAATAATTGGTAATATATTTCTATCACGGGATAAAACAGCCTTACTCAGTCCTTTTGCCTGTATATTTTGGCAATTTCGAGTGACTTGTGAGAATACTAGCCAAGAGACTACAAATAAAACTAATTATAAGTGCAGTTTAAAATAAACTATTTTTTCTATTGCAAAGATAATTGGAAGATTTTTTACAAATTAAGCTACTTTTAGAAAAAAATACAGATTTAGTTTCTTTCTAGGTTAATAAGGGAAGAGATATTTCGTTCTAAAATTAATATTAAACAATTATAAAAAAAAATGAATGACATTAAATAAAAAATAAAATAAAAACCCAATAAATGGAAAATAAAAGTTTATTCGTAGTATAAATAAACGTGATTATTGAAGTGTTACAGTCAAATTTAAAAAAAATAAATAGGTGGTGCTTAAAAATGCCAAAATAACGAAATTATTATGTGATAAAAGTCATGACCCATGATGCTTCAAACGTGTATTTTTTAATTTAAATTAGACTATCTGTTATTATTAAAAAAAAATAAAAAATACACAGATAAGCAAACAAAATAATAATCTCATCTTAAAATGACACTATCTCGTCTATTATGTGTACAAAAATTGAATTAATGATGCTATTCTTTAAAATTAAAACAATACATTTCATTGAATAAATTACAAAAAATGCATATTGCAAGTTAAAACTTAACTCAGAATAAAATATTGCGTTAATTGATTTTCTAAACTGGCAACACAAACTGTTTCTAGAAGAAATTATCTAAAAAAAAAGGATTGCATACAAAATAGAACAGATAAAATAAATAAGTCCACTTTCACTCAAAAATAATATTAAATACTTTAATTATACTAAACTATTGTTATAATACAATTGTCTACGACTAACTGGAATATTTTTATTTACAAAAAGGATTTATTTTGAATTAAAGATTAACTTTAATATATAGAGAAAAATTGTCTTTTTTTATTATTTTGTTAACGTTTCAACGTTATACGATCACATACATGGTTTCATAAGGGCATAGATTAAAAAAATAAAAATATTATTAATATTTTTATAATCTGTACCTCTTTTAAAGTTAGTACTAATAATAGTAAATATAGTTTTCATTTCAAAGATTAACCATTATGAAATAAAAAACCATGACCATGAAAAAAAAAATTGTGCGTCAATGTCATTACTTAAAAAAAAAAATTCTTTATGCCAAAAAAAAAAAATTAAATGAATTTAATACACAGGCAACATTAATTAAGTTTTTTATTTCATAATGGTTGTTATCTATAGACAGCTACCTTTTACTAAGAAGTGGGAAACAGACAGACGGTCATATAATTAATTATTGCTTCGAGTACATCCGGAACGGATATAAATTAATGGCAGTGCTATAAGGGTTTCTTTCTATGCTAATATTTAATTAAATACCTCTTTAATGTATTTAATTTAATTGTTATTTCGTTAATAATATAATTTGAAATTTTAGGTAAAGATAATTAATATAAATAATTGTCTAAAAAATGTGAGCAAATAAATTTCAATTCAAAAACAAAAATTGTCAAATTTATATGAAAACTAACTTTAAAAACAAACACTACATTTTTCATTTCAATTGAATCAGGATTCGAACCTACATACTTTAAAAATCAATTTAATTCGTGTTAAGAAATTAAATAAATGCTATTTCCCATAGACTTGCGAATGAAGATTTTTCTTTAGTTATATTTCATATATGAAATACAACCGTTTAGACGTTATCTGTAACATACATACATACATATATGTATATATTAGTTATTTCAGTAAGACGCCTCGTGTCCCGCCAAAATATATAAATCGTTGCCATCTTCACTTGATAATGTGTTGTTTTGAAGCAAATGCGACTCTAGTACAACCACTCTGTAACACAAAACCATATTATTATAATAATTATTTTAAAATGTTATTCATACACTTAAAATAACAATAATATTAAAAAAAAAACGAATAAAAAATTAAACGTAGCCGGATTCGAACCAGCGCCTCTTTGAAACTATGTAAGTATCATAGTTCACCTTCTAGTTATGTTCATATTTTTATGAACTTTTCAAAATTTATTTATAATGTTTATTGTATAGTGACATATAGTATAGTATTTATTTATTTAATTTTTTATTACACCAACAAATTATAACAAAAAAATAAACAAAAAAAAAAAGAAAGACACAAAAAATGAGTACAATTTTGGTATAAAGGCGGCCTTATCACCACAGGTGATCTCTTTCAGGCAGTAGTAGTGTAGTATATGTATAGTAGTGTTCTAGTGGTCTAGTGTTTTAATCTTGTTAACCGGAGAATAAACATATAAAGACATATATATAACAACTATAGGATTTAATAGATAAAAAAAAACGTATAACATAATACGTTCAATATATTACGATTAAAATTTCATGACGAAAAATGTCGTCAAGGCTTTTTATGTATGACGCAATATTTCGTCACGTCTCGTTAACCGGTTAATTCTAGTAGTGTAGTGATGTAAACTAACTTGTCGTGCCCCAGCAGCCTGTACGCTCGCGAGGTGTCCGCTATCTCCTGCGTGATGGAGGTGCTGCGTAAGGAGCGTCCCTGGACGCCGTGACGGTGGAACGCGAGCACCGAGTCCGCTAGACACACTGAAAACATATAGGGGCATAGGGTTAATTATATTTTAGAAATGGTAATTTAGATCAGAGATCGGCAACGTCACTAATGTAAAGAGCGAAATACTAAATTAAAAATTCATGGTGGCCGCCAACTATTTTTTTTTACTTAACAAACAAATATTTATAAAATATGTTCATTTATTAATCTTATATCATATTAATACAGAAGAATGTTTGTAAGTATATTAAAGATGGTGGCAAGAGCAGCAATATTTTTATAAAAAAAAAAAAAATTAAAGGGATATTTACGTTTTGAATTTCTTGTTTAAATTAACAGTAGTTTAAGGGTGCACTAAAATTAATTGAAGGGCACAGTGGCGCCTGCGAGCGTCGCGTTACCGACCTCTGATGTAGATGTTTGAATTATGTTTGATTAAAATAAAGTATGAAGTAATTTGTAAAGAAAATATATTTTTTAAATATATTTAATATTATTTTCAATTTATATGAATGTAACAAAAGCTTTGAAAAGATTTATGATTAAATATAAAAGTATTAAGTCTAAATTATCATTAATACGCCCATTTTTTTTAGCTTCACGCTGTATCACGCATATAGCAGGGTAGGCAGAGGGAACCTGAGAACCTAGTGTTAAGACACTCTGTTCCCCACTTTCCGCCGAATTGAGGCATTGCGTGCTGAGTGACGGAACTCAACGCCGCGCTTTTTCTTGTTATCAAACCCAGAAAATGAAAATATTAAATATTATTTAATATTTTCATTTCCTGAAGTTGGAATCGAACCTACAACCTGTTGCGTTTACAATCGTACGCTTGTGCCTTTCTACCACGTCAAGCGTTTTTTTTGTATATATTATTTAATTAAATTAAACATACAGTACTCACATATGCTATCAATATGGAAGTCAAACTGTATACGTGAGGGTAGTTTGCTGCGTCGTCTCTCATCGCGCCTCTCAAACGGCAACACCGATATTATATCTACTACGTTTTCATGACACACTAACACCTGAAATAATTCAATTTACACATATATATATACACATATATGGCTAAATTATATAAAGTCTTTATAAATTATAGATTTAGATGTATGAGCTATATTATTGTAAAGTTCCATCTAGACAAGTTTAGTGATTTTTGTATAAAAGAATAACAAAATAAAAAAAAATTGCATATTGAATTACGAAACGTTTAGTGCTACCAGAGAATAATAAAAAAAATTATATAAGTCAAGCGGGAATCGAATTCATAAGCATCGAGTCTATAATCAGATACTAATTCACTGCGTTATAATGAACATTATTTTTTCATAATTTAAAATAATAGCTATATTAATAAGACAAAATTAATTTGCTAAAACAATTCCAAAAGTCACACCTTCAAATCCTGTTCCACAAAATAAAATAAAACAACAACAAATAAGCTTACAGAATCCTTATCCAACTGATGTACAGCCCTCAGTGTATGAAGACGTTCAGGTCGCGGGATCACCGTGTTGGAGCCTCCGGGACACAGGTCCAACTCCTCGGAGTGGAGCCACGTGGCACCTGAAACAGGTTAATGAGTAACGATAATTTTGTAGAGGGTAAATTTTTTTTTAGTTTAACGCTGTTAGTAGTGTGTGAAGTTAAGACACTCCGTTCTTCTTTAACATTTCCGTTCCTGAAGTGGGAATCGAACCTGTCGCGTTTACTGCAGCACACTTGTACTTGTTGTAAGGTTAAGATCACAATTAAAGTTTTAACTGAATTAATCGCGTATATTTTAATATTTAGAGATACATTTTTCGAACCCGACGTTTCGAATACTTCACAGTAGTCCGTGGTCACAGATACACCAACCATAGGTTTACTAAAACGTGTTTCCGAATACAAAAATATATGTGATTAATCCAGTTAAAATAATTTCATTTAATATGTGGAAAAATTGCCAAAATCAAAAATATCATTTTAATAAGTACTTATTGCTAAATATAAAGTATCTTATAATCACCAAGTTCTATAAAAAATACTGTTACATACTATAAAAAATCTAAACTTTTTATGTGGATAGCCACATAAAACTAGCATAATATTTACATGACAAAACATTTTTTTTTTTTATACCACGACGGTGGCAACAAGGCACACGGCCCACCTGATGGTAAGTGGTTACCGTGGCCTATGGACGCTTGCAACACCAGGGGCATCACTTACGCGTTGCCGACCCTTCAAAAACCTATTTATTCCCCTTTTGAAGAACCCCATATTGTAGCCCTAACATATCCATACTAAGAAAAAAAAAAAGAAAAAAATAGTCAGTTGGTGAGGATCTCACCATAGTTTTAAGATACAATTAGGTAGTTCTATTTAAGTATGCTGCACATATAATAAATAAATAAAAAAAGGAAACAAAAGGCACGGGCAAATGTGAGCCCGTGGATGTAATTTAATTTATAAAAAAAAAAAACAAACATATCCATACCAGAGTTAATATTAATAAGGTTGAGCCGTAGCGGTTTCCTGGTGACCCCTACGCACAGCAGCGGATACTCCAGCTCCGGAGTGATGATCAGCTCGAAGGCCAGGAGAGGGGACGGGAGCACGCACTCTATGTTCTGGAAACATTCAAAATATTACTGCTAAATTGTTTATTTTATTAATGAATTGTAAGTAAATGGATGAAGATCACGTAAAATGCATGAGGACCGCCCGGAGCATGTTTAAAGAGGTTAATGACTGTGGAGATCCAGAACTCTGACAACCCCGCTAGGGACAAAGCGTAACGCTAAGTAGGTAAGTTAGTAAGTAAAAGTGCAGTTGTGTTTCTTAGGCCGGTCCTTCTCAGGTCTGAGACCTTTTAGTCCTGTTTTACATAATCTTTATATGCTTTTATTAGCTTCTATCCATCTTGCAATGCTATTTGAAACGGCTTTTTATTGTTTGCATTGTTTGTAAGTTCGTATGTGGGTCCAGATTCGGTGTCAATACAACTTTTTTATATTATGAATTTTATAGTATTTGTCAAAACAATTAAAATAACGATTCACTCTATGAAAACATTATATTATTATCAGGCTCTATTTGTATATTGAAAATCATTGTAAGATACTTTTATATAAATTACTAGTATCAATTAATATAAAAGAAATCCAAAAGAAATACAGGTAAAGTTGTCAAAATAAAGCAAAGTCGTTACCTTCAACAGCATGAACTTCCTGAGCGGGTCGTACCACTGCATGAGGAACAGTCCGGCCGGCGAGGCGCCGCACAGGTACTTGTAGCCGTTGTAGGGGTTGCGGGCCACCGCGCACCGCATACACCCTGCAGACACAACTAAGTGTTAAAACACTACGTTTTCCAAACTTTTAGGCCTTACCACAGCAAAAACAAATTATAGCTTCACGTTGTATCCCGCACATAGCAGGGTAGGCAGAGGAAACTTGAGAATCGACGTGTTAAGACACTCCGTTCCTCACTTTCCGCCGAATTCAGGCATTGCGTGCCGAGTGGCGTAACTCAACGCCTCGCCTTATCTTATTACCAGAGTGAGGAAATAAAAATATTAAATAAAACATTTCTAGTGAGGATTGAATTCATAACCAATTATGTGTATAGTTAGAAACGTTATTCCATTGCTCTATGATGGTCTTAAACATGTAAGTTGACTTCTTAAAGGTTACTTTAAAATTTGTATATTTTAACATAACTTAGACACCACATAGAACAAATACAAAAAAATGGATTTACTGTCATGTAATTTCATGTGTTATTTCAATCATTTAATGTATAAGGTATATCTTGCGGGATTCGAACCAACCTTCCTTATGGGTCATTTAGCAACACGTTAAGTATGATTCTTTAATAAAAAAATATAAGAATGGTAAAATGTAAAACAAACATAAAAATCACAACTTAGCAGAATTCAAACCTGCACTCTTTGTTTACCGTCTAAATGTTGCGATCACTAAACCATCCGTTCTTATCCAGATCCGTTGAAACTGCTATATGTCTATTATTACAACTTATTTTCAATTTCAGCATCTCTGAATATTTTCATAAATATCTGATAAAAGTAATACGTTTTCTAAAATAATTTTTGTAATACTAAGTGTAATTAGCACAGACGAACAGTGGCATACCTCTGGTGTCGGGCACGCGCGTGGTGGGCGCGAACCTCCTGGGCAGCAGGCGCGGCGGCAGCACGCGCAGCGAGCGCGCCCCGCCCCGCGCCGCGCGCCCCGACCCCGACAGCGCCAGCAGCTCGTGGCGGTACAGCGACGGGGTCTTACCTGACACCCACACCAACATTACCATACTATTATGTTTATCCACACGAAATTATCCTAACATAATATATACGCCTACTGAATACCAGTGACGAAGTGTCCATACAACTCGATTCCCACCGGCTTGCTTAATTTTTGAAAGTACAAGTATGAAACCTAAAAAAAAGGTCGCTAGGAAAATATTGGGCATAAAATTGCAAAAAAAACAAGCTCTGACATCTTATAGACCTTTAAAAAAGGTCATCACCAAAATTGTATAGTGAAAATACCTTGACATCCTATACCAATTTCCCTAAATATATCGGCTTCCCTAAAAATTACGGGCTTCCCTAAATATACATCGCTTCCCTTAATTTACCGGCTTGCCTAACTAAAATTTTCACCCCTCGCTACTGCTAATAATTCATATAAACAAAGACAGTCTTAATGTTTTCAAGCAATCAATTACAGATAATCTTTAATAGACACAAGATTAAATTAAAAAAAAAATGATCGAAATAGTCAAACTTCTTCGATAGTAATTTTATTTTTATAATTTAATTTAAATTCATTTTGAGATTCACGCTTTATTCCATGTAACAAAATAGTCAAAACGAAATTTAATCAACACCCTCCATTCTCCAATTTCTATCCATAAACTATATATCCATAAAATAAACACATTGCGTTTTAAATCACGTAACTAAACGCCGTGGTACATCCATATCCATATTATATGATTTATTCATCTTTTTTTTAGCTTCACGCTGTATCCCGCATATAGCAGGGTAGACAGAGGGAACCTGATAACACACTCCGTTCTCTTTTAACACGTCCGTTTCCCACTTTCCGCCGAAGTTCAAACAATGTGTACTGAATGATACAACTCAACGCTGCGCTTTGCCTTGTTACCAGACCCAGGAAATGGAAATATTTAATATTTTAATTTGGAGTGGGACTCGCAGGCTGCGCCTATGATTAATTTATTAATCAAATGATAATATTTGTTGTAGTTAACTCACCAGATAGCGACATAAGAACATCTTTAATAACATGCATCCATATGGTCCGACGCGGACACAGTTGGTCCATCGCCGTTTCGTGTAACTCGTTTAGATTTAACGTGTAAATGCCTTCCTCTGCGCCTGGAATCATTATATTAGTACGTAAAGAAAAAAATTATAATCCATTTTACAAAAAATACACGGATGAAGAATGAAAATTAGACATAGTTAAAATTTATATAGAGAAGGAGTCCAAAAAGTTAATATTTTTTTATAATAATCCATTAGATATACATTAAGTTAATAAAATAAATATAACACACACTACCATGTATATGACATACACTTTTATATGTATGTATGTTTTATATGCAAGTGACATAAACGTTGCTAAGGCAACGCTTAGTTTACGCTTCAGTAAGGCCTAGTACTTATTAATATGTTGATTAAGAATATTTTGTATCATAAATATATGTACGTATAATAGGAATAAGATTTAAAAAAAAGAAACTAAAATGCCTATATTAGTTACAGCTTATCGACTTGCCTCGCTTAGCGTGTTAATCGGAAAAATCGGTCAGAAGGTGTCAAGTCACACCGTACTGTATTTTTGAGACATTACATGTTAAGTGGCGGAACTCACCGCCGCACTATAACTTACCAATTAGGATATGTTGGTCCCTCGTATCCGGGTGTATCCAGGACGCTGTACAGTTTATCCTTAACGGACAGCCGTTGAATACCTGTCCAAATAACACGGAATTTATATTATTTTTATTATTATCGTCATTAATATGCTGATCTAAGCTTAGGATTGTAGATTCAGTTCTCATGATGGCCCTAAGCGTTTAGTACTGTAAGGCATATTTGTTGTATAAAAATTTTTAATTTTTTTATAATGTTTATATTATATTATACTACCTCTATATATTAATATTATAAGAAAAGTTACGAAACTCCTTTTATGTAAATTATATCGACGTATGAATACGAAATTTGGTATAGTTAAAGTTTGTTTATATTTTTAATAATGCATTAGTAACTATAAAACAAATATACATTCTCTACCATATTTTCAACATATACTTTTAAATAGAATGACATATATGTTGTCTAGCAACATATATTTTACATGTTAAGAGCTCCTTTTATTTATTAGTTACCTTAGAAAAGCAAGCTCCCATATGCACTTTGGGTGTAGGTGGTAGTCCGTTGGGCGCGGGACGCGGAGGGGTGCGGGTTCGACGTGCACGTGCCCGTCGAGGGGGGACGGGCGGAGTAGTTGACACTGTTACATATATTAAATTTACCGATATGTGTTAAGAATATCATGTAAATAAAGGGTAAAATTAAAACAACAAAATTATTCCAAAATTACTTCTGTAAATAATACTGATACGATCGAAACACAGAATTAATTGATTGTAATATAAAATATATTACAGAACAGTTTGTAACCAAAGTAAATGAGATTCAAATACAATTGTACCAAAAGTATTAATTAAAATTAATTAAAAATCATTTTACTACAGAAAATATTCAATAAAATAAAAAAAAGACTCACCATCAGTTTCTACCTTGGCTTTATCCCGTTGGCTGTCTGACAAACTCCTTTGCCTCTGACTCGTTTTCAATTCCTCATCAACCAACTCCTTCTGACCGTCGCGTCCATTTTCGTCCACCATTTTGAAAATTTCATCAACAGACGACGTTTTTCTTTTACTCGTACTTTCTAATTCGCACTGACAAAACTGACTTAGGTCGATGCCTGCCGTGACTGAGTCAGAATTGTGTCTATTGTGCCTTTTCCTGTGTTCATAACTCTTGTCGTCCATATTTAAGCTCATGTCTATTTTCCTACATAAGTCATCATCAGAGACGCCGCCATTTTCTATTTTATCAGAATCCGATATCCTTAATCTATTAGCTATTTGCAAAGCTCGGAAATTTGATAGAGATATCTTTTGTTTTTTACACGTTTCACAGTATATTATGCCTGAATCGTTGTTCTGGTTCGAGCAATGCCTGTAGTAGCTTAAAATATCGCCATTCGAGTTGCAAGCGTCGCAAGAACACTTCGCGACCGATCTCTGTAGGTCGCTGAGTGTATTATTCTCTTTAGTTTCTGGTTTTGGACATAGACCGCATTCGCAATTTGTATTTCTTAATTGTGTCTCTGTTAATTCTGTGTCCTGTTGGTCTGCGAATAGCATATCGTCTTTCCTAGTAAGTGGATCATCTATTGATATGGAAGAAGCCCCAATTGGCGATTGAAAGTTGGAAGCCAAGCTTTGGTAGACGTTAGTTGTCGAGTTATTTAAGAAGTTCTGCTTTAATTGTATACATTGGGACAAATGTTGGTCGTGAATGGATAGACCCGAGTTGTTCGCTTGTGACATATTCGCTGTATCGGCTGTGAGAGGTAGTGTTGCCCTGTTGATTCGAATATTACCAAATCAGTAGATATTAGTAGATTTTGGTAGGATTTAGTAGAAAGCTGGGTTATGCAGTGTTATCGTGAAAGCTTGGGGTCTGTGCTGTTAGACACAAATGGAACTGTTAATTTATTTATATATTTTGGTTATTCACTGGTTTAAATAACAAGTGGTGCTCGTGGGACTTTAAATATGTGAGAATAAATATTATGAACATTTTAAATTTCATTTTTATTACCTATTAACGGAATTTACGTAACTACGATAGTTTCTTATGAAATAAAACTAAACACAGATTAAATATCATACCCATGCGACATATGAACCAGCTAGAAATTTTGATATAGAGTCTAATCACTCCATATTACGTACTAACGACCAATATATAAGCGTTCTATATAAACAACGCTACAAAAATAAAAAGGAAATAGTTTAGAATAATAAACTTACATATTTAAATTGTTTATTTGCTTAATATATGCATAATATACGATTTTCAAGCCCTACAATATATAAGTGATATAAAAAAAAAGAATATATTCATTATTAAAAAAAAAACCAGTAAACATCTTCAATGATAATATGCATATCATAATGGCAGTTAATATAACAAAATATAATATATTTATTAAAAAAAATAGCACAAATAGCTCATTTTATTATGTATCATAAAAAAAATATAAAGTGTTTCTATTTAATTCAATATTTCACGCATCAAATTCTTAGCCTGAATTTAAAATTCAATTTTTACAAATAATTCAATTTTTATAATTAATAATCATTTTTTGAGTGACTAATTTATATTTTTGATTGCCAAATTCCTTTTTGCAGTGTTGATTTCAGCTTCTTGCGAGTCAAATGCATTCCTTTCAAAGCAAAACATTGAAAAGATTGAATTGAAGTTAAATTTTTTGTGGCCTTAAAGTAATTATTTATCATTTTCACTCATTTTAGAGACACTTGTAACTCCAAACCATAGTTAAAAACAGTTCATCAAAGGAAATATAATCCAAAAAAATACTTTACCTTACAAAAAACAATAGAAAATGCTTTAACATTAAATACTGTCCTTCTATACTACGACTAACTATCTCCCCATAGTACAAAGAGAACAAGTACATAGCAATAAGTTTATTATTCCAAACGTTCTACAGAAATAGTGATGAACACAAACATGCACGTGTAATTATTACCTTAGCATTAATTCTTCATCAATATATTGCAAGAGGCTCCTAAAACAAGAGAAACGTACAGACGTACACACAAATATCGACCTTATGTAAAGTGAAAATATGGTCTAAAGTTGTATGACTCACTCGTATATCTAGTAGAATCCATTGTAAAAAAATAAATATATTTTTTCTTTGTATTTCTAAAGCATTATTATGAAAAACATTGGCATACTGCGCTTCTTAAATTTTAAATAGGCCAAAAAGGGATATAAAGTTTTTCCTTCACGTACTAATATTTTGGTCAATATTGATGATATCAAGGTCAATAGTGTAATAAATAATAAAAAATAATAAGCAAATCCATCGTCAAGGAACACTACTCAAATTACAGCATTGCCACTTACAGCATTGTAATTTCGACTGTGCGTTGTCAGTCAGTCACTTGGTTAATAAGGAAGAAGAATGAGTTTTATACATATACGCGATTATAATCTCTAATAAATTTATCAAATAAACTAACTTTAGACCATTTCTTGTGTGTGTATCCTAATGTTTTTGTATTTGACATGTTTATTATGTATAAGGACACCTTCAAAACACAGGTATGGCATAGTGGCGAAATTCTAACACTATACAAAGGTTACGGCTTCAAATACCACCAAAATAATTAAAAAAAGAATTTCATCGATTGTTAAACAAATTGTTCATCATTCACGTTTATCTTTCTCGTATTTAGAGGATTTGATTTACATATTAAAAGAAACTTTTTAAACCGGATTAATCACGTACATTTTAGTATTTAGATGGCAGTAATAGTTATCGTTGGCGGTAGTTTGATAGAATAATTGTATCAACTGACAGATGAATACCACCTCAGTCTACCCGGGAATATGACCAAGGCCTATAAAGTGTTCGAAACGTCGGGTAACTAAAAATATATATTCAAATAATAATATTATTTTAGCTCGAGGCTTTCATCCTGCATAAAACAGAGAAAACCTACTGTCAAGACACTCCGTTCTCTTCTTTTCGGAACTCAACGAAGCAATTAGCCTTACCAGAGTGGGGAAATGAGTATGATTTAAATATAATAATTCCCCCGAGTGAGAATCGAACCCACTACCACTCGCTCAGACGTAATTAAAAAAAATATCCAAATATTAAAATATACGTCATATCGGTTAAAATTGTTTCATTTAACATTACCGGTCACTATAATACTATTAAAAGAATCTGTCTCATTTACACACTTCTAGAAGAAAAATCTAGAAACATCTATTAATTATTAAATATATACAATAAGTGTTTGTCTTTCTGTATGTAACAACAATGTAAGCCTTTGTTAATTTTGACAATATTTCATGCAAAAAACACGACATTTTGACATATAAAAAAAAATCTCTACACATATGTGCCTGAAACACCTTCACACATTGCATATAATTCGCCATTCTTGCTATTACAAGCTTTTGAAATAACTGCAAAAGTTTAAAAAAATAAAAAAAAAAACAAAAAAGTTTATATATAAATACTAAAAGAAGTTAGTTATTTACAAATTTAAAAAAAGAAAATTATTAACAAATTAATGTTAGTAAGAGAAGAAACATTTGCATTTATTTCTAAAAAGCTAGACATTAATTAAAAAAAAAAACAATACCTAATCAACTATTCTTTTAAAAACCGTCACACAGTAATAAAAAAAAAGTCGCCAAACCTTTGAAGAGAACTGTTATAAAACCTCCAAAAAGAGAGAAAAAAATAAAAAAAAGATTAAAAAAAAAGGTGAAGAGAATTTAGAAAAAGCCTATACCTCAAACTCATTCTTAATATATCGTCACCAGTGACGACCCGACACCACTTGCTATAATAGAAAATACATAAAAATAAATACGAAAATAAAATAAACTACGCCTATAATAATGATAATAAAAAAATAAAAAAAAAAACAGGAAAAAAGCAAAAATTTAGACATTACATAATATATAATAATTAAAAAAAAAGCTATGACATAATACAATAAATAAAACTAAAATATATTATCTGTATTAACATAAAAAATAAAAATTAAAAAAAAAAATACAACAATAAAGCCATAAGAGTCTTGATAATAAAAAAAATATACAACGTATGTTTTGTGTAAAAAAAAAACATTTTTTTGTATTAACAAGACCACAGATAAAAAACCTAATTATAATAGATAAAAAATATTTTTTTCTTATTAATATATAAAAAACTTACTTTTCGCTAGTAGGCATACTATCGGTGGAACATTCTTGCGATAATGGATTATGTTTGGGGCAACTCATGAGTGACGCGACACTCCAATCCTCGCTTGATTGTCTGTGGTACGCTGAAATATGATTTTTTGTATTAAAAAAAAATTAATATGGCATTAGTAATGTAATTGCTGAAAGTAACAAATAATTTCGTTCTTCACTTCCAATTTCAAATATGTTAATCACATTTTCAAATCAAGTGAAAAAAAGTGAAAAAAAAAAATCAAGTGTAATTTTTTTTATGAAAACGTGTCATTTTTTTTCTGCTTCACACTATTCCATTTAGCAGAGTAGTGAGAGAGACTAGTGACAAGCACTCCGTTTTCGGCTTGAACTTGAGGAATTGGATGATGTATGGTGGAACTCAACGCCGTGTTTGTCTTAACATATGGGAGAATTTAAAATAATTTAAATATAATTATGTTGCTGAGTGGGAACTGCGCCCACAGCACCAAAACTATATCTGGTCAACATTAGGTTTAGTAGCTATTACTTGAATATTTTATTAGTTACATCATGTCTTAAATCGATTCTGGTTTTATTTTGATAAATTTATTCCAAAAAAAATTTAATTAATGAAAAAAAAAATAATAATCTTTTCCAGTTCATTGTAAAAAAAATGTTTTTGGAGTGTTCAAGAAAAAAATCAATTTCACTAAACCTGGGGTTTTTAATGTTTTGGTCCGGCGCCTAAATATAAAAATCTAAAAACATGATATTTGAATCTATATACTAAATAAAATAAAGTTTATTAATAAAAAATACGTTGACAACTGCTAAAGTTGGAAACTGCAGCGCAGTGTCAACGCCCACTTATTCAGAGTTTACATTTTTGCTATAAACAAATATAGCGACAATATTACAAGAAAAAATACAGAAGTACAAAATAAAAAGAAAATTAAATTATATAAAACAAAGTTTAAGGAAAAGCTCATGTGAGTACTTATGTAAATGTGAGTGTATATGTGAGTGTGAGTGTGTGCGTGTGCGTATGTGTGCGTGCGTATGTGTGTGCGTGTGCGTGTGGTTATGAGTGTATATGTGTGTTTCATCTTACCATTCCTCTTAACAGTGTCACCATCACATCTATTGATTTCAGCACTAAAATTGATCACTTTGGGTATCGCCAAGTCGTCTTCAGCATCCAGGTCTATGATGGGAGAATCATCATATAGGCCTGAACGCCTGTTTGCTTCTCTTTGTTCTTCTGATGTTAACCTGTTGAAATTTTATATATATTAAATTAAATAGCATTTGAATATACACGAAAGGGCGTGGGTTCAATCCTCGTTCCGGGTAATGTTTTTTTAGCTTCAAGCTTTATTCCGCATAGCAGGGTAGACAGGGAGAACTTTATGTCAAGACACTTCATTCTCTCTCTTAGTAATAATAAAGGTCCCTAAATGGAGCCTTGATGAAACCATAGTTTAATAAAACTGGCTTACATTAATATAATGAGCTCTTTGATTTTCGCGATTATTACACATATTAAATGAAATTATTTTAACCGGATTAATGGCGTATATTTTAGTATACGGAAATACATTTTTGGAAATCCGACGTTTCGAACACTTTACAGTAGTCCGTGGTCACTGGTAGACTGAGGTGGCATTCGTCTGTCATTGACAGACACATTTATTTTAATATGTTCCTACTTTGAATATTTTGGGCTGATTTTACAAATAAGTTTTAAATATGTTAAAAGCGAGTGACAGGGTCGAATACCTTTTTTAAATCAATAAAAACTCCAAAAAATTTTTTTTTATTTTTAATATTATTCCTAATTTTTGCCGTGAGGTTTAGCATAGCAGATAGTGTATTTGATTTATATCTAAAACCACTATTACTGCTTATATAAAAAAAGTTTATCTCATATAAATTATTTGAAAATTTAGCATATAACATTTTTTTAAATATTTTTAACATAGCTGGCAGAAAAATTTCCTTCTTTAAACACAACAATAATTTAGCACAAACAATAAATTTAAAAATAAACTAAATAAATACCTCAAAGAATGTTCTAGATGCGTGTGTGGGTCCATCAGCGACCTCGGTCTAGCGTCGCGTCGACCGCGCGTCTGTCGAGACGCTATCCTTTGCGGTACATTTGAAAGTGCCTGTAATATATTATGTTATACAACAAATATAATAATAAATATACAAGAATACTAACTTTTTGATGAAATGGCATAATTAAATAACTGTATTGAACTCATTTCCTGCTGTCTGCTACTCTTAGTGGAGACATAAAATCATAAAAATATTTTTTATTATGTTTTAAAATTTAAGAAATTTATAAATTTCAAAAGATAAAGCTTAAAGTTAAGTTTAATACTTGGGACCATCGTGGCGCAGTGGGAGTATAACTGTAAACGTCTTTGTTTGTAGGTTCTAATCTCATTAGGGAAATGATTACATTTAAATTACTTTCATCCCGCTGAGTTTCTTGCGCCGGTTCTTCCCAGATCTTAGGCATTAAATTTAGTGAACTGGTGATAAATTATTTGACGATATTTGGTGATAACTTCTTATTTTGAATAAAATTATTTGACTTTGACTTTGACTTTCTTAGAAAATAAGTTAAAGCGTAGCATTTAGATCTACCAATCAACATACAATGTAATCGAGTTTGAACTCGGAATTCGGGCGGATGGGCAACAGAGTGTCTTATCACTACGTTCTCTGACTTCTATACACTTACCCCATCATCATCCAACTCCTGGCTGTTACAATGACTTGGCGGGTTGGAGTACTTCTGTAGTAGTTCTATTGCTAGACGCTTACTCATGTCTTGTTGGAAGAACGCGTGCTGAAACATAAAAAATTATATAAATAAATATTACTTACTACAACATATCATTATAAATACTATACTTATATTAATGTTTAAAATTGAGGCATGCGCCTATCATGGCGCAGAGGCACAAGTGTGCGACTGTAAACGCGACAGGTTGTGATTTCGAGTCCCACTCCAGGAAATGTACAATTTAGTATTTTCATTTCTTGGGTTTGATAACAAGGCAAAGCGCGGCGTTGAGTTCCGCCACTCAACACGCAATGTGAATTATATTATTAATAATATAAAAATTTGGTTCTTGCGACTTCTATATATTTTAAATGAAATTATTTTCACCAGATTAATTGCATATATTTTGACCTTACTTACTAGTGACTATTGTAAAATGTTCGAAACGTGACTTATTCTAAACTATATTTTAGAAAAAAATGTATCAAAATATATTAGATTAATATGGTTAATATAATTTACAGTGTTTAAAAAAAGTATCCCGTTTTTAAATACAATAAAACAATATTTTCACTTACTTGTAACAATTTCTCAGCGGTGGGTCGTTTCTTAGGATTTTTAGTTAAGGCCAGTTTAAGGAAAGCGTGGAACAGTTGCGACCAGCGCTCCCTCTCCTTAAGAGTAGGGGGTTTGAATCCCGACTTGGACATTAGAAATAATACTCTCATTGGATGTAACTCGAACATCGGCGGTTGTAATTCTGCTAGTTCTGAAATTTATATTTTTATCATTATATTAGCTATTTGACTTTATTTTTGAAACTAATGTCAAAAGACCCTCCGTTTTCCACTTTGTACCCGAATTTAAGACAGTGGGTGTTGGCGGATCAGAACGTTACCTTTTGTCTTACTGGAGCAAGGAAATGAAAACAATTTAAAAATTTAAAGGAATTAGGTCTCAAAGATGACCTTAGTATATTAAAGTTATATTTTAGGGGTAACGCGTTAGAATCTGTGATTTTCTGCTTTCAATTTTAAAATAAATTGACGTTTAACATCTGTTGACAATCATAGGTTCAAATACTATAAAAGATTACTTCATTAATTTATTTGGATTCACCTGTAGTAAATTATATTAAATATTTTTATTGTTTTCCTTCTTACTAATTGCATTACCTTGTAAGATGAAAATCCTATGGAACAATGGAGATAAAAACAGATACATATATTTATGGACTGGAAGGTGCCATTCAAATTTGTTGGGTTTCTATGAAATGAAATATTTTATAATTTACTCTGTTACATATATGATTTTATGTGACAATAATTAAAGCAAATAATCTTACCGATAGCTGTAATACCACACGCCCATATGTCACATAGTTGGTTGTAACCTCCCTTCCTTTCCACTGCCGCTACCTGGAAATATTAGAAAAAAATATTTGTAATAAAAAAATTAAAAACAAAGCACGATGCTAAGGAGTTCAAAACCGTTAACTAACTTTAAAGAAAAATAACAGTAAATTTAGTTGACGGCGTTGAGTTCCGCCACTCAACACGCAATGCCTCAATTCGGCCGAAAGTGGGGAACGGAGTGTCTTAACACTAGGTTCTCTCTGCCTACCCTGCTATATGCGGGATACAGCGTGAAGCTATGTATGTATGAAGTAAATTTAGTTCGGGAAGAATAGATTTAATTAAATATTTTTTTTAGCTTCACGCTGTATCCTGCTCAAAGCAGGGTAGGCAGAGGGAACCAGAGAACCTAGTGTTAAATATTTAAGCTAGTAAACTCGTTAAGGAATAAATTATACGTTGCCTTAGGAACATGTATGTTATTTTACACAAAAATTGTATGGCAAATACATATGTCTAATATAAATTTTATTGATTAATACCATTGGAATATCATACAAAATCTAATCTTTTATTATTACTTTTACAATGTAATCATTGCCGCCAATCATATTGTTTTTTTAACCTACCCCGCAATGTGCGGGATACAGATTCCGCACATAGCAGGGTAGGCAGAGGGAACCTGAGAACTTAAGACACACAAACTGGAAAATTAAGACACTCCGTTCTCTTCCAACATTTCCGTTCCCCACTTTCCGCCGAATTGAGGCATTGCGTGCTGAGCGGCGGAACTCAAAGCCGCGCTTTTTCCTTGTTACTAGACTCAGAAAATGAAAATACTAAATATTATTACATTTCCTGGAGTAGGAATCGAACCCACACCTGTCGCGTTTACAGTCACACGCTTGTGCCCCTGCGCCACGACAGGCGATTTTATATTTTATGATATTTATGAATATAACATAATTTATTAATAGAAGACGGAGTGTCTTAACACTAGATTCTCTGGTTTCCTCTGTCTACCCTGCTACGTGCGGGATACAGCGTGAAGCTAAAAAAGAAATATTACATATAAAATGTATTAGTGAATCACCCACATACCTCAGGAGCCATCCAATATGGTGTCCCAATAAAACTTTTCCTTTTATTAATAGTAGCTGTAATTTGCGCTGATACACCGAAATCCGCTAATTTCACATCCCCACAGTCCGTTAAAAGAATGTTCGCGCCTTTTATATCCCTGAAAGAAACACATTAAAGGGGTTAATAAGGGGTTAATAAAGGGTTAAATGAAGGTTATTCTAGATTGAGACAATTTCTTCAATATTTTAAACACATGTGTATTTTTATTAATTTGATATACATATATCTAATGCATTATTATAATAATTAAAATTTTAACAATAAAAACCGAGTTAACTAACAAAGTAACTCAAAAACTATATTTTAGATCTTAAGTCAATTTAAATGGGACCATATTAGAAGCACTAGCTATCATATAAATAAAGAATGATCAAAATTGGTTCACCCAGCAAAAAGTTATTCGGTAACAAACATAAAAAAATACAATTGAAAACCTCCTCCTCTTTTTTGAAGTCGGTTAAAAATAATGGTTCTCTGTAACAATTCTCTATACAAAACTTAAATATGTCAAAATGTTCCTTCGCATTTTAATACAATGATTAACTTTCTGCGTGTATTTAATAAGTTACTTACTTTTTCTTACAAAAAGGTATACAAGTACTATTATGATCTTTTTGTAAACAACATTATATAAAAGACCTGAGTATTTCATTTTGCTCATTTTTCTTTCCAGCTTTACGCGTATCCCGCAAAAAACAGGTAGTGAGACCTTAATGTTAATATAATATTTAAACTTTTTATTCAATTTCGCCTTGATTGCCGAAACCTAATGCCGCTGTTAGTCTCGACAGAAATGAAGATAATTTGCGGCGTAGAGTTCTGCCACTCAATACACAGTATCTTGAACACTATATTAAACATAAATAAGATAACTTTATGTCTAATTCTAATTAAAGAATATAAGTTACCTATGCATCTTCCCCATACTATGCAAATAAGACAAACCCATAAGGGTCTCTCTACACATGTATGCTATCTGCAACTCCGTTAGAGGGCCCGTTACGTGGTAGATATCCTGGAATTAAGGTATTAAGAAATTATATTTTTAATACCTGACCTAGTGTCAATGACCTAATGTGTTATTAGGATAAATATTTTAATAATATTCATATTTTCTTATAATTATAAAATATATTAATATCTAATATTCATATTTTCAAAAACATTATGTTTAATATTACGTTTTTTTTTTGTTTTGTCATAGGATACCAAAAACAAATAGGATAGGAATAGGGTGGCAAAAACAAAAAAATCCTCGAGCGGGACAAATGCTCAAAATCTGCAGGTAGAGGCAGGAAATTTACTAAACGTCTATATATCTAAGTAAGACAAAGATGAGTTAGTTTTTGAAAATTTCGTTCTTTACATTCCTACCTTTTTTTCCAGATAAGTGATCTAACTCTAGGCGTCGATAAACGCTTCTAATATATCATAAAAAAAGAAAAATAGTCGGCCTTCATTTAATATAATAACGTTTGGGATTTGAACCTACACATTTAAGTAGTAGGTAAATACAAAAAAATAATTACAATAATTTCAGTAGTTTTTGCATGAAAGATTAACAAACATCCACCCATTCAAGTTTACAGACTTTCGAATTTATAATATTACTAGCTAATATCCGCGACTTCGCTCACTCAATGGGAATTAACAATAATTTCATCATATATGACACATGAGTGTGGTGTTTTTATGTACACATCGTTTGGGATCTTTCCATGGCCATGAGATGCTTTACAAAAGTACAAAATGGCTTACAAAATGGCTTTTGGCATACAAAATGGTTACTCTTTTGCCGTCTAACTATGTCTACTCAAAATATCATAAAATAACAGCGCTTAGCGCGTAAGTAAGTATAGATTCGAACACAAGTACCTGCAAACTCCCACCACCACAGTACTCCATGGATATCCACAGCTTATCCCGCCTGAGGTAGGACCCATAATATGCAACGATGTTTGGATGCCGACAGTCTTTCATCATCAGGATCTCTTGCTGGATGATCGCGAAGTCATCACCCGGCTCCAGCTTGATCACCTTGATGGCAGCAAGTTCACCATTGCCGTTGAGCCGTTTTGCCTGGAAAATGGAGAAACGATGGTAAGTTACGTAAAAACGTTTAAATTCTTTCTAAACGTATACAAATGTTGAATGTATCAAGACTCGAACCTGCTCTTTTTGGTGACATTCTGTGACTTAGAATTTTGCGAAGTTAAAATTTTAATACTTTTCCAAATACTTTTCTAATCATGTGTAAAAAACACTTCACAAGAATATTACACTACAAGCCCTAAAGAGATTCATAATGTGGTAAGTCGAATAATTATTCCGCATACATATAATATTATAGGAAAAAATATTCAAAATGTATTCTGAATGAATGAATTCGCTTTAGATGTCATATTCGATGACCATTACACCATACAATTAGATGTAAGAGTTTACATTTTTAATCTCAACTTTGTTGAGGTTTTTTTATATAATAGCTAGTGCTTCTGATGTGGTCCCATTACAAAATGTAGTTTTCAGTTTTAAATTTAATTTCCAATTCATAATTAGTCAAGATTTGTTAAGTAGTTTTTGAGTATTTCGTAATTATTTTCTTTCTTGCTGCATTTTATTTGATTCTCTTATTTATTAGTCTTATTTATGATTCATAACAACAACTAACATAGACACCAATTATCTTTTAACTGGCATTAAATTCATATTAGAACAATATTTAAGTACAGTCCACTAAAACAGAACAATATAAAGAGATTACAGTAAATTCACGAGTTACAGCTCAAACGATGTTAATGCGAGTAAGGCCGCTATAATGCAAAAAGCACACATTAGTCAGATATGCGCCTTTCTACTAGAACTTGCTTTGTGAAAAAAATTTTGTAACTGATTAAAATTATGTTTGGTTGTTTAATGATTTTTTATAAGGCATAAGTAGATAAAATGAAGAAGATAGATAAAATGAGTTTAAATAAGTATGTGAAAAAGTGAAATCGTAACTCAAATAAATGCATGCCTGTTACAATAATTCTGGTAGACAGAATTAATGTAACAGGCATGCATTTATTTGAGTGTTACAGTTGTGAGTTACAGTGCCGTGGGGAACGAACATTCCTAAAAACCATCATTTTTGGATCAATAAGTACTACGAACTGACCAGGAATTGGTTTAGAGTTCATTTGTACGCGGTAGGGGTAGGCGCGAGAGGTATAACATCGAAATCTCTCTATAATCTATTAAAAGATCTCGGCCTGTTTAGAACTATTATCAGTTCATTTCTAGCACGTATTTCGAAGGCAGCATTAGTAGGATCTTTTCTAATTTGTTTAGGTAGAGAAAGTAGTGCTGAAAGTGGAGGTGAACGTTAATGCGAATTTTAAAGGGTCTCTTTGAATCTACAGCTGGGTCGTAAGTCCCAGGCCCTTTCCAAACTTCTCTATCTGTAACGCGATGGGCCCGGCACCCGCGCGGTGAATCCATGGATTGCTAAGGAGTTTCTTCTCTTTCATTACAAAAGATATAGGACTACATACAATATTATATATCATATGGTAAAGTCAGGTCAGTATTAGTCACCATTTGTCATCCATATCACAACATACCATCAACCATCACACAAATGTGTTTGTAATTTTCTTAATCTTGTCATTTTCCTCGTTAACGCTGGCTGACCTTTGCATTCATCAAGGACTTTTTATGGTACGATTAGTTACCTTACTTGATTACTTTGTGAGCTCTTAGTCAACCTTTTTTTAGCTTCACATAGCAGGATAGGCAGAGGGAACCAAAGGACCTAGTGTTAAGACACTCCGTTCACATTTCGTTTTTCCCACTTACCGAATTAAGATGAATTCCGCCTTAAAAAATTCAACTGCACAAATTTCCGGTATTTTACGAAACAGACAGTGTCTCATTTAGACATTTACATATAACCCCACGACAACGCGATTGATTATGAGTTCGACTTTCATTCGAGGACATGATTATAAATCCAATGCATTATTATAAAAAATATTAGTTTCCAGCACTTCATACAATTTTTAATTATGCCAAACCTCATACTCCTTGGACAGCATAATTTTTATTCGCTTATTAATATATACATAGATTGTGTGTCGAGCTCCGAATTTATGACCGCAATTTTAAATATAGAAATTATTGCTTATGGTTTTTGGTTTGTATTTGATAACACATTACGTCATGATGGTGTTTTATGTGATGACCAATACTTATGTGGGCTTTCATAGGATTTTAGAAAAATATGTATTGCATACAAAGTACAATATGTTTTCTCATATTTTTTTCCTATATTTTTAATATAACTACTAGCTGCATCACTCGACTTTTGCGTGGACTATATGTTAAAACCTTATTTTTAAAATCTTATCTTTCTCGTAACGCCTGTCGTGGCGCAGAGGCATAAGAGTGCAACTGTAAACGTGACAGGTCGTTGGTTCGATTCCCACTACAGGATTTGATGGAATTTTTCATTTCCTGGGTTTGGTAATAAGGCAAAGCGAGGCGTTGAGTTCAGCCACTCAGCGCGCAATGCCTCGATTCGGCGGAAAGTGGGAAACGGAGTCTTAACACTAGTTTCCCTCTGCCTACTCTGCAATATGCGGGATACAGCGTAAAGCTATATATATATATTTGTGTAAATAGCGATCCTACGTCTACTAACATTTAAAATCGTATTTACAAAATATGGCTCTAAAAGAAGTACACATATAAGTGGACTTATCAACATATTCACGCCCTATAAAGATTTAAAATAATAAAAAAAAAACATCTCATTTGTTCACAGCGTCTACACAACACAGATGGGCTAATGTTAAACTAATGCTAATTACAATGATATCATCAAGTTTTAATAAGACAGACATCCTTATGACGCAGTTGGTAAGCTACGTTAGTAACATTGTGGTAGTGAACTCAATTCTGATTTAGTTAGGGAAAAGGGGAAAGTAATATTTAGAATGTTTTCCTTTATGCTGTCAAATATATTTTCATGTTAAATTCATTTATTTTACGTTCTAAGTATGTAAATGAATGTACCAACAAATGAACGGAGTGTTCTGACACTAGACTCTCTGGCTATCGTACTTAAGTAATATTTAGAAATATCATAGTTATTCAGTTTCTAAAGCTATTGATAGTTCTTTATAATGTTTGAAAGCTTACAAAATATATTATTATGATGACATACAAACCACTACTGTAATATTACATATATCAATTTTATATCACCATAACTAACTTCGAACGTGCCAGTTAAGCACAAATCACCTCGCCAATGTCACGTTGTATAAAGAAAATGCAAAAGTGTCTGAGAGTGTGTGTCTCTCACTCGTTCACACAAAAACTACTGAACAGATACAGAAAAATAGCTTATACCTCAGAATAACACATACACTACAATGTATAAACATTTTGTTTAATTTACCCATAATAATGACAAGTATCACAATTTTTTTTACAAATACCTATACATATTCATTAAAGTCAGCATAGATAACGGTTCAAGACGGACCTACGCCGAATTTAATTAATGAAAGCTCGGTCCACGACCTCGGCGATTGCAGACGGGTTTTACGAATATTTTATTGATTAAACTTAAACTACGTAAAGTGGCAAAGTGCTGAATTTACACTTATACTGAAAATGATATAAAACAATTCTTTAACAAAAGGAGTAAACCGATTTCGAACAAAATGCAGTAATAAATATAAAATATTACGAATAACTCAAAAACGTCTCTTCAGATCGTAGCTAAGAAGTATAAAAAAAGCTATCAAATAAAAAAAATCAAAATTGGTTCACCTAGTATAAAAATATGGTTGAATTGAGAGCCGCCTCCTTTTCTTCAAATCGGTTAAAAATCGATTTATACATGTATGTATATACTTCATGAAGGCCATCGTAGTGCA